>JAQOOF010000110.1:0-68232 GCA_029931835.1 Etheostoma nigrum | reverse complement strand
TGGTATAGTATGTCGAAAGAAGTCATAGTATAGTGTGCCAACAAAGTCATAGTATAGTATGTCGAAAAAAAGTCAACAAAGTCATAGTATAGTATGTCGCAAAAAGTCATAGTATAGTATGTCGCAAAAAGTCATAGTATAGTATGTCGAAAAAAGTCATAGTATAGTATGCCAAAAAAGTCATAGTATAGTATGTCGAAAGAAGTCATAGTATAGTATGTCGAAAGAAGTCATAGTATAGTGTGCCAATAAAGTCATAGTATAGTATGTTGAAAAAAAGTCAACAAAGTCATAGTATAGTATGTCAAAAAAAGTCTTAGAATAGTATGTTGACAAAGTCATAGTATAGTATGTCGAAAAAAGTTATAGTATAGTATGTCAAAAAAACTCATAGTATAGTATGTCAAAAAAAGTCTAAATTCATTGTAAAGCAACAAGAATAGTCTAGTTTCCTGTGGAGAATGTGGGCATCGATCATCGGCATCGATGTAAAAAAAAAGTCATAGTATAGTATGTCAAAAAAAGTTATAGTATAGTATGTCAAAAAAAAGTCATAGTATAGTATGTCAAAAAAAGTAAAAAAAGTCATAGTATAGTATGTCGAAAAAAGTCATAGAATAGTATGTTGACAAAGTCATAGTGTAGTATGTCGAAAAATGTCATAGTATAGTATGTCGAAAAAAGTCAAAATTCATTGTTTTTATTGTAAAGCAACAAAAATAGTCTAGTTTCCTGTGGAGAATGTGGGCGTCGATCCCACTACCTCTCGCATGCTAAGCAAGCGCTCTACCATTTGAACTAATTCCCCTGTTTAAACAGTGAGAAAATGTTTTTAAAAAATGTCATAAAAAAAAGACATGAAAAAGACAAAGTATAGTATATCAAAAAAAGTCATAGTATAGTATGTCGCAAAAAGTCATAGTATAGTATGTCGAAAAAAGTCATAGTATAGTGTGCCACAAAAGTCACAGTATAGTATGTCGAAAGAAGTCATAGTATAGTGTGCCAACAAAGTCATAGTATAGTATGTCAAAAAAAGTCATAGAATAGTATGTTGACAAAGTCATAGTGTAGTATGTCGAAAAAAGTCATAGTATAGTATGTCAAAAAAAGTTATAGTATAGTATGTCAAAAAACCTCATAGTATAGTATGTCGAAAAAAGTCAAAATTCATTGTTTTTATTGTAAAGCAACAAGAACAGCCTAGTTTCCTGTGGAGAATGTGGGCATCGATCCCACTACCTCTCGCATGCGAAGCAAGCGCTCTACCATTTGAGCTAATTCCCCTGAATAAAAAGAGAGAAAAAGTTTTTAAAAAACGTCATAGAAAAAAGACATGAAAACGTCATAGTATAGTATGTCGCAAAAAGTCATAGTATAGTATGTTGAAAAAGTCATAGTGTAGTATGTTGACAAAGTCATAGTGTAGTATGTCGAAAAAAGTCAAAAAAGTCATAGTATAGTATGTCAAAAAAGTCATAGAATAGTATGTTGACAAAGTCATAGTGTAGTATGTCGAAAAATGTCATAGTATAGTATGTTGAAAAAAGTCAAAATTCATTGTTTTTATTGTAAAGCAACAAGAATAGTCTAGTTTCCTGTGGAGAATGTGGGCATCGATCCCACTACCTCACGCATGCTAAGCAAGCGCTCTACCATTTGAGGTAATTCCCCAGTTTAGTAGTGGTATAGTATTTCGCAAAAACTTATAGTATAGTATGTCGAAAAAAGTCATAGTATAGTGTGCCAAAAAAAGTCATAGTCTAGTATGTTGAAAAAGTCATAGTATAGTGTGCCAAAAAAGTCATGGTATAGTATGTCGAAAGAAGTCATAGTATAGTGTGCCAACAAAGTCATAGTATAGTATGTCGAAAAAAAGTCAACAAAGTCATAGTATAGTATGTCGCAAAAAGTCATAGTATAGTATGTCGCAAAAAGTCATAGTATAGTATGTCGAAAAAAGTCATAGTATAGTATGCCAAAAAAGTCATAGTATAGTATGTCGAAAGAAGTCATAGTATAGTATGTCGAAAGAAGTCATAGTATAGTGTGCCAATAAAGTCATAGTATAGTATGTCGAAAAAAAGTCAACAAAGTCATAGTATAGTATGTCAAAAAAAGTCTTAGAATAGTATGTTGACAAAGTCATAGTATAGTATGTCGAAAAAAGTCATAGTATAGTATGTCAAAAAAAGTTATAGTATAGTATGTCAAAAAAAGTCATAGTATAGTATGTCGAAAAAAGTCTAAATTCATTGTAAAGCAAACAAGAATAGTCTAGTTTCCTGTGGAGAATGTGGGCATCGATCATCGGCATCGATGTAAAAAAAAAGTCATAGTATAGTATGTCAAAAAAAGTTATAGTATAGTATGTCAAAAAAAAGTCATAGTATAGTATGTCGAAAAAAGTAAAAAAAGTCATAGTATAGTATGTTGAAAAAGTCATAGTATAGTGTGCCAACAAAGTCATAGTATAGTATGTCGAAAAAAGTCAAAAAAGTCATAGTATAGTATGTCAAAAAAAGTCATAGAATAGTATGTTGACAAAGTCATAGTGTAGTATGTCGAAAAATGTCATAGTATAGTATGTTGAAAAAAGTCAAAATTCATTGTTTTAATTGTAAAGCAACAAGAATAGTCTAGTTTCCTGTGGAGAATGTGGGCGTCGATCCCACTACCTCACGCATGCTAAGCAAGCGCTCTACCATTTGAGGTAATTCCCCAGTTTAGTAGTGGTATAGTATTTCGCAAAAACTTATAGTATAGTATGTCGAAAAAAGTCATAGTATAGTGTGCCAAAAAAAGTCATAGTCTAGTATGTTGAAAAAGTCATAGTATAGTGTGCCAAAAAAGTCATGGTATAGTATGTCGAAAGAAGTCATAGTATAGTGTGCCAACAAAGTCATAGTATAGTATGTCGAAAAAAAGTCAACAAAGTCATAGTATAGTATGTCGCAAAAAGTCATAGTATAGTATGTCGCAAAAAGTCATAGTATAGTATGTCGAAAAAAGTCATAGTATAGTATGCCAAAAAAGTCATAGTATAGTATGTCGAAAGAAGTCATAGTATAGTATGTCGAAAGAAGTCATAGTATAGTGTGCCAATAAAGTCATAGTATAGTATGTCGAAAAAAAGTCAACAAAGTCATAGTATAGTATGTCAAAAAAAGTCTTAGAATAGTATGTTGACAAAGTCATAGTATAGTATGTCGAAAAAAGTTATAGTATAGTATGTCAAAAAAACTCATAGTATAGTATGTCAAAAAAAGTCTAAATTCATTGTAAAGCAACAAGAATAGTCTAGTTTCCTGTGGAGAATGTGGGCATCGATCATCGGCATCGATGTAAAAAAAAAGTCATAGTATAGTATGTCAAAAAAAGTTATAGTATAGTATGTCAAAAAAAAGTCATAGTATAGTATGTCAAAAAAAGTAAAAAAAGTCATAGTATAGTATGTCGAAAAAAGTCATAGAATAGTATGTTGACAAAGTCATAGTGTAGTATGTCGAAAAATGTCATAGTATAGTATGTCGAAAAAAGTCAAAATTCATTGTTTTTATTGTAAAGCAACAAGAACAGCCTAGTTTCCTGTGGAGAATGTGGGCATCGATCCCACTACCTCTCGCATGCGAAGCAAGCGCTCTACCATTTGAGCTAATTCCCCTGAATAAAAAGAGAGAAAAAGTTTTTAAAAAACGTCATAGAAAAAAGACATGAAAACGTCATAGTATAGTATGTCGCAAAAAGTCATAGTATAGTATGTTGAAAAAGTCATAGTGTAGTATGTTGACAAAGTCATAGTGTAGTATGTCGAAAAAAGTCAAAAAAGTCATAGTATAGTATGTCAAAAAAGTCATAGAATAGTATGTTGACAAAGTCATAGTGTAGTATGTCGAAAAATGTCATAGTATAGTATGTTGAAAAAAGTCAAAATTCATTGTTTTTATTGTAAAGCAACAAGAATAGTCTAGTTTCCTGTGGAGAATGTGGGCATCGATCCCACTACCTCACGCATGCTAAGCAAGCGCTCTACCATTTGAGGTAATTCCCCAGTTTAGTAGTGGTATAGTATTTCGCAAAAACTTATAGTATAGTATGTCGAAAAAAGTCATAGTATAGTGTGCCAAAAAAAGTCATAGTCTAGTATGTTGAAAAAGTCATAGTATAGTGTGCCAAAAAAGTCATGGTATAGTATGTCGAAAGAAGTCATAGTATAGTGTGCCAACAAAGTCATAGTATAGTATGTCGAAAAAAAGTCAACAAAGTCATAGTATAGTATGTCGCAAAAAGTCATAGTATAGTATGTCGCAAAAAGTCATAGTATAGTATGTCGAAAAAAGTCATAGTATAGTATGCCAAAAAAGTCATAGTATAGTATGTCGAAAGAAGTCATAGTATAGTATGTCGAAAGAAGTCATAGTATAGTGTGCCAATAAAGTCATAGTATAGTATGTCGAAAAAAAGTCAACAAAGTCATAGTATAGTATGTCAAAAAAAGTCTTAGAATAGTATGTTGACAAAGTCATAGTATAGTATGTCGAAAAAAGTCATAGTATAGTATGTCAAAAAAAGTTATAGTATAGTATGTCAAAAAAAGTCATAGTATAGTATGTCGAAAAAAGTCTAAATTCATTGTAAAGCAACAAGAATAGTCTAGTTTCCTGTGGAGAATGTGGGCATCGATCATCGGCATCGATGTAAAAAAAAAGTCATAGTATAGTATGTCAAAAAAAGTTATAGTATAGTATGTCAAAAAAAAGTCATAGTATAGTATGTCGAAAAAAGTAAAAAAAGTCATAGTATAGTATGTCAAAAAAAGTCATAGAATAGTATGTTGACAAACTCATAGTGTAGTATGTCGAAAAATGTCATAGTATAGTATGTTGAAAAAAGTCAAAATTTATTGTTTTTATTGTAAAGCAATGAGAATAGTCTAGTTTCCTGTGGAGAATGTGGGCATCGATCCCACTACCTCTCGCATGCTAAGCAAGCGCTCTACCATTTGAGCTAATTCCCCTGTTTAAACAGAGAGAAAAAGTTTTTAAAAAATGTCACAGAAAAAAGACATGAAAAAGTCATAGTTTAGTGTGCCAACAAAATCATAGTATAGTATGTCGCAAAAAATCATAGTATAGTATGTCGCAAAAAGTCATAGTATAGTATGTCGCAAAAAGTCATAGTATAGTATGTCGAAAAAAGTCATAGTATAGTATGCCAAAAAAGTAATAGAATAGTATGTCGAAAGAAGTCATAGTATAGTGTTCCAACAAAGTCATAGTATAGTATGTCGAAAAAAGTCAAAAAAGTCATAGTATAGTATGTCAAAAAAAGTTATAGTATAGTATGTCAAAAAAAAGTCATAGTATAGTATGTCGAAAAAAGTAAAAAAAGTCATAGTATAGTATGTCGAAAAATGTCATAGTATAGTATGTCGAAAAAAGTCAAAATTCATTGTTTTTATTGTAAAGCAACAAGAATAGTCTAGTTTCCTGTGGAGAATGTGGGCGTCGATCCCACTACCTCTTGCATGCTAAGCAAGCGCTCTACCATTTGAGCTAATTCCCCTGTTTAAACAGAGAGAAAAAGTTTTTAAAAAATGTCATAGAAAAAAGACATGAAAAAGTCATAGTATAGTGTGCCAACAAAGTCATAGTATAGTATGTCGCAAAAAATCATAGTATAGTATGTCGCAAAAAGTCATAGTATAGTATGTCGCAAAAAGTCATAGTATAGTATGTCGAAAAAAGTCATAGTATAGTATGCCAAAAAAGTAATAGAATAGTATGTCGAAAGAAGTCATAGTATAGTGTTCCAACAAAGTCATAGTATAGTATGTCGAAAAAAGTCAAAAAAGTCATAGTATAGTATGTCAAAAAAAGTTATAGTATAGTATGTCAAAAAAAAGTCATAGTATAGTATGTCGAAAAAAGTAAAAAAAGTCATAGTATAGTATGTCGAAAAAAGTCATAGAATAGTATGTTGACAAAGTCATAGTGTAGTATGTCGAAAAATTTCATAGTATAGTATGTTGAAAAAAGTAAAAATTCATTGTTTTTATTGTAAAGCAACAAGAATAGTCTAGTTTCCTGTGGAGAATGTGGGCATCGATCCCACTACCTCTCGCATGCTAAGCAAGCACTCTACCATTTGAGCTAATTCCCCTGTTTAGTAGTGGTATAGTATGTCGCAAAAAGTCATAGTCTAGTATGTTGAAAAAGTCATAGTATAGTGTGCCAAAAAAGTCATAGTATAGTATGTCGAAAGAAGTCATAGTATAGTGTGCCAACAAAGTCATAGTATAGTATGTCGATAAAAAGTCAACAAAGTCATAGTATAGTATGTCGAAAAAAGTCTTAGAATAGTATGTTGACAAAGTCATAGTATAGTATGTATAAAAAAGTCATAGTATAGTATGTCGAAAAAAGTCATAGAATAGTATGTTGACAAAGTCATAGTATAGTGTGCCAAAAAAGTCATAGTCTAGTATGTTGAAAAAGTCATAGTATAGTATGTCGAAAAAAGACATAGTATAGTGTGCCAAAAAAGTCATAGTCTAGTATGTTGAAAAAGTCATAGTATAGTGTGCCAAAAAAGTCATAGTATAGTATGTCGAAAGAAGTCATAGTATAGTGTGCCAACAAAGTCATAGTATAGTATGTCGAAAAAAAGTCAACAAAGTCATAGTATAGTATGTCGAAAAAAGTCTTAGAATAGTATGTTGACAAAGTCATAGTATAGTATGTATAAAAAAGTCATAGTATAGTATGTCGAAAAAAGTCATAGAATAGTATGTTGACAAAGTCATAGTATAGTGTGCCAAAAAAGTCATAGTATAGTATGTCGAAAAAAAGTCAAAAAAGTCATAGTATAGTATGTCGAAAAAAGTCTTAGAATAGTATGTTGACAAAGTCATAGTATAGTATGTCGAAAAAAGTCATAGTATAGTATGTCAAAAAAAGTTATAGTATAGTATGTCAAAAAAAAGTCATAGTATAGTATGTCGAAAAAAGTCCAAATTCATTGTAAAGCAACAAGAAGAGTCTAGTTTCCTGTGGAGAATGTGGGCATCGATCCCACTACCTCTCGCATGCTAAGCAAGCGCTCTACCATTTGAGCTAAATCCCCTGCATAAAAAGAGAGTAAAAGTTTTTAAAAAATGTCATAGAAAAAAAACTTGAAAAATCATAGTATAGTATGTCTAAAGAAGTCATAGTATAGTGTGCATAAAAGTCATAGTATAGTATGTCTAAAGAAGTCATAGTATAGTGTGCCAACAAAGTCATAGTATAGTATGTCGAAAAAAGTCAAAAAAGTCATATTATAGTATGTCGAAAAAAGTCACAGAATAGTATGTTGACAAAGTCATAGTATAGTATGTCGAAAAAAGTCATAGTATAGTATGTCGAAAAAAGTCAAAATTCATTGTTTTTATTGTAAAGCAACAAGAACAGTCTAGATTCCTGTGGAGAATGTGGGCGTCGATCCCACTACATCTCGCATGCTAAGCAAGCGCTCTACCATTTGAGCTAATTCCCCTGTTTAAACAGAGAGAAAAAGTTTTTAAAAAATGTCATAGAAAAAAGACATGAAAAAGACAAAGTATAGTATATCAAAAAAAGTCATAGTATAGTATGTCGAAAGAAGTTATAGCATAGTGTGCCAACAAAGTCATAGTATAGTATGTCGAAAAAAGTCATAGTATAGTATCTCGAAAAAGTTCATAGAATAGTATGTTGACAAAGTCATAGTATAGTATGTCAAAAAAAGTCATAGTATAGTGTGCCAAAAAAGTCATAGTCTAGTATGTTGAAAAAGTCATAGTATAGTATGTCGAAAAAAGTCATAGAATAGTATGTTGACAAAGTCATAGTGTAGTATGTCGAAAAATTTCATAGTATAGTATGTTGAAAAAAGTAAAAATTCATTGTTTTTATTGTAAAGCAACAAGAATAGTCTAGTTTCCTGTGGAGAATGTGGGCATCGATCATCGGCATCGATGTAAAAAAAAGTCATAGTATAGTATGTCGCAAAAAGTCATAGTATAGTATGTCGAAAAAAGTCATAGTATAGTATGCCAAAAAAGTCATAGTATAGTATGTCGAAAGAAGTCATAGTATAGTATGTCGAAAGAAGTCATAGTATAGTGTGCCAATAAAGTCATAGTATAGTATGTCGAAAAAAAGTCAACAAAGTCATAGTATAGTATGTCAAAAAAAGTCTTAGAATAGTATGTTGACAAAGTCATAGTATAGTATGTCGAAAAAAGTTATAGTATAGTATGTCAAAAAAACTCATAGTATAGTATGTCAAAAAAAGTCTAAATTCATTGTAAAGCAACAAGAATAGTCTAGTTTCCTGTGGAGAATGTGGGCATCGATCATCGGCATCGATGTAAAAAAAAAGTCATAGTATAGTATGTCAAAAAAAGTTATAGTATAGTATGTCAAAAAAAAGTCATAGTATAGTATGTCAAAAAAAGTAAAAAAAGTCATAGTATAGTATGTCGAAAAAAGTCATAGAATAGTATGTTGACAAAGTCATAGTGTAGTATGTCGAAAAATGTCATAGTATAGTATGTCGAAAAAAGTCAAAATTCATTGTTTTTATTGTAAAGCAACAAAAATAGTCTAGTTTCCTGTGGAGAATGTGGGCGTCGATCCCACTACCTCTCGCATGCTAAGCAAGCGCTCTACCATTTGAACTAATTCCCCTGTTTAAACAGTGAGAAAATGTTTTTAAAAAATGTCATAAAAAAAAGACATGAAAAAGACAAAGTATAGTATATCAAAAAAAGTCATAGTATAGTATGTCGCAAAAAGTCATAGTATAGTATGTCGAAAAAAGTCATAGTATAGTGTGCCACAAAAGTCACAGTATAGTATGTCGAAAGAAGTCATAGTATAGTGTGCCAACAAAGTCATAGTATAGTATGTCAAAAAAAGTCATAGAATAGTATGTTGACAAAGTCATAGTGTAGTATGTCGAAAAAAGTCATAGTATAGTATGTCAAAAAAAGTTATAGTATAGTATGTCAAAAAACCTCATAGTATAGTATGTCGAAAAAAGTCAAAATTCATTGTTTTTATTGTAAAGCAACAAGAACAGCCTAGTTTCCTGTGGAGAATGTGGGCATCGATCCCACTACCTCTCGCATGCGAAGCAAGCGCTCTACCATTTGAGCTAATTCCCCTGAATAAAAAGAGAGAAAAAGTTTTTAAAAAACGTCATAGAAAAAAGACATGAAAACGTCATAGTATAGTATGTCGCAAAAAGTCATAGTATAGTATGTTGAAAAAGTCATAGTGTAGTATGTTGACAAAGTCATAGTGTAGTATGTCGAAAAAAGTCAAAAAAGTCATAGTATAGTATGTCAAAAAAGTCATAGAATAGTATGTTGACAAAGTCATAGTGTAGTATGTCGAAAAATGTCATAGTATAGTATGTCAAAAAACCTCATAGTATAGTATGTCGAAAAAAGTCAAAATTCATTGTTTTTATTGTAAAGCAACAAGAATAGTCTAGTTTCCTGTGGAGAATGTGGGCATCGATCCCACTACCTCACGCATGCTAAGCAAGCGCTCTACCATTTGAGGTAATTCCCCAGTTTAGTAGTGGTATAGTATTTCGCAAAAACTTATAGTATAGTATGTCGAAAAAAGTCATAGTATAGTGTGCCAAAAAAAGTCATAGTCTAGTATGTTGAAAAAGTCATAGTATAGTGTGCCAAAAAAGTCATGGTATAGTATGTCGAAAGAAGTCATAGTATAGTGTGCCAACAAAGTCATAGTATAGTATGTCGAAAAAAAGTCAACAAAGTCATAGTATAGTATGTCGCAAAAAGTCATAGTATAGTATGTCGCAAAAAGTCATAGTATAGTATGTCGAAAAAAGTCATAGTATAGTATGCCAAAAAAGTCATAGTATAGTATGTCGAAAGAAGTCATAGTATAGTATGTCGAAAGAAGTCATAGTATAGTGTGCCAATAAAGTCATAGTATAGTATGTCGAAAAAAAGTCAACAAAGTCATAGCATAGTATGTCAAAAAAAGTCTTAGAATAGTATGTTGACAAAGTCATAGTATAGTATGTCGAAAAAAGTCATAGTATAGTATGTCGAAAAAAGTTATAGTATAGTATGTCAAAAAAAGTCATAGTATAGTATGTCGAAAAAAGTCTAAATTCATTGTAAAGCAACAAGAATAGTCTAGTTTCCTGTGGAGAATGTGGGCATCGATCATCGGCATCGATGTAAGAAAAAAGTCATAGTATAGTATGTCAAAAAAAGTTATAGTATAGTATGTCAAAAAAAAGTCATAGTATAGTATGTCGAAAAAAGTAAAAAAAGTCATAGTATAGTATGTTGAAAAAGTCATAGTATAGTGTGCCAACAAAGTCATAGTATAGTATGTCGAAAAAAGTCAAAAAAGTCATAGTATAGTATGTCAAAAAAAGTCATAGAATAGTATGTTGACAAAGTCATAGTGTAGTATGTCGAAAAATGTCATAGTATAGTATGTTGAAAAAAGTCAAAATTCATTGTTTTAATTGTAAAGCAACAAGAATAGTCTAGTTTCCTGTGGAGAATGTGGGCGTCGATCCCACTACCTCACGCATGCTAAGCAAGCGCTCTACCATTTGAGGTAATTCCCCAGTTTAGTAGTGGTATAGTATTTCGCAAAAACTTATAGTATAGTATGTCGAAAAAAGTCATAGTATAGTGTGCCAAAAAAAGTCATAGTCTAGTATGTTGAAAAAGTCATAGTATAGTGTGCCAAAAAAGTCATGGTATAGTATGTCGAAAGAAGTCATAGTATAGTGTGCCAACAAAGTCATAGTATAGTATGTCGAAAAAAAGTCAACAAAGTCATAGTATAGTATGTCGCAAAAAGTCATAGTATAGTATGTCGCAAAAAGTCATAGTATAGTATGTCGAAAAAAGTCATAGTATAGTATGCCAAAAAAGTCATAGTATAGTATGTCGAAAGAAGTCATAGTATAGTATGTCGAAAGAAGTCATAGTATAGTGTGCCAATAAAGTCATAGTATAGTATGTCGAAAAAAAGTCAACAAAGTCATAGTATAGTATGTCAAAAAAAGTCTTAGAATAGTATGTTGACAAAGTCATAGTATAGTATGTCGAAAAAAGTTATAGTATAGTATGTCAAAAAAACTCATAGTATAGTATGTCAAAAAAAGTCTAAATTCATTGTAAAGCAACAAGAATAGTCTAGTTTCCTGTGGAGAATGTGGGCATCGATCATCGGCATCGATGTAAAAAAAAAGTCATAGTATAGTATGTCAAAAAAAGTTATAGTATAGTATGTCAAAAAAAAGTCATAGTATAGTATGTCAAAAAAAGTAAAAAAAGTCATAGTATAGTATGTCGAAAAAAGTCATAGAATAGTATGTTGACAAAGTCATAGTGTAGTATGTCGAAAAATGTCATAGTATAGTATGTCGAAAAAAGTCAAAATTCATTGTTTTTATTGTAAAGCAACAAAAATAGTCTAGTTTCCTGTGGAGAATGTGGGCGTCGATCCCACTACCTCTCGCATGCTAAGCAAGCGCTCTACCATTTGAACTAATTCCCCTGTTTAAACAGTGAGAAAATGTTTTTAAAAAATGTCATAAAAAAAAGACATGAAAAAGACAAAGTATAGTATATCAAAAAAAGTCATAGTATAGTATGTCGCAAAAAGTCATAGTATAGTATGTCGAAAAAAGTCATAGTATAGTGTGCCACAAAAGTCACAGTATAGTATGTCGAAAGAAGTCATAGTATAGTGTGCCAACAAAGTCATAGTATAGTATGTCAAAAAAAGTCATAGAATAGTATGTTGACAAAGTCATAGTGTAGTATGTCGAAAAAAGTCATAGTATAGTATGTCAAAAAAAGTTATAGTATAGTATGTCAAAAAACCTCATAGTATAGTATGTCGAAAAAAGTCAAAATTCATTGTTTTTATTGTAAAGCAACAAGAACAGCCTAGTTTCCTGTGGAGAATGTGGGCATCGATCCCACTACCTCTCGCATGCGAAGCAAGCGCTCTACCATTTGAGCTAATTCCCCTGCATAAAAAGAGAGAAAAAGTTTTTAAAAAACGTCATAGAAAAAAGACATGAAAACGTCATAGTATAGTATGTCGCAAAAAGTCATAGTATAGTATGTTGAAAAAGTCATAGTGTAGTATGTTGACAAAGTCATAGTGTAGTATGTCGAAAAAAGTCAAAAAAGTCATAGTATAGTATGTCAAAAAAGTCATAGAATAGTATGTTGACAAAGTCATAGTGTAGTATGTCGAAAAATGTCATAGTATAGTATGTTGAAAAAAGTCAAAATTCATTGTTTTTATTGTAAAGCAACAAGAATAGTCTAGTTTCCTGTGGAGAATGTGGGCATCGATCCCACTACCTCACGCATGCTAAGCAAGCGCTCTACCATTTGAGGTAATTCCCCAGTTTAGTAGTGGTATAGTATTTCGCAAAAACTTATAGTATAGTATGTCGAAAAAAGTCATAGTATAGTGTGCCAAAAAAAGTCATAGTCTAGTATGTTGAAAAAGTCATAGTATAGTGTGCCAAAAAAGTCATGGTATAGTATGTCGAAAGAAGTCATAGTATAGTGTGCCAACAAAGTCATAGTATAGTATGTCGAAAAAAAGTCAACAAAGTCATAGTATAGTATGTCGCAAAAAGTCATAGTATAGTATGTCGCAAAAAGTCATAGTATAGTATGTCGAAAAAAGTCATAGTATAGTATGCCAAAAAAGTCATAGTATAGTATGTCGAAAGAAGTCATAGTATAGTATGTCGAAAGAAGTCATAGTATAGTGTGCCAATAAAGTCATAGTATAGTATGTCGAAAAAAAGTCAACAAAGTCATAGTATAGTATGTCAAAAAAAGTCTTAGAATAGTATGTTGACAAAGTCATAGTATAGTATGTCGAAAAAAGTCATAGTATAGTATGTCAAAAAAAGTTATAGTATAGTATGTCAAAAAAAGTCATAGTATAGTATGTCGAAAAAAGTCTAAATTCATTGTAAAGCAACAAGAATAGTCTAGTTTCCTGTGGAGAATGTGGGCATCGATCATCGGCATCGATGTAAAAAAAAAGTCATAGTATAGTATGTCAAAAAAAGTTATAGTATAGTATGTCAAAAAAAAGTCATAGTATAGTATGTCGAAAAAAGTAAAAAAAGTCATAGTATAGTATGTCAAAAAAAGTCATAGAATAGTATGTTGACAAACTCATAGTGTAGTATGTCGAAAAATGTCATAGTATAGTATGTTGAAAAAAGTCAAAATTTATTGTTTTTATTGTAAAGCAATGAGAATAGTCTAGTTTCCTGTGGAGAATGTGGGCATCGATCCCACTACCTCTCGCATGCTAAGCAAGCGCTCTACCATTTGAGCTAATTCCCCTGTTTAAACAGAGAGAAAAAGTTTTTAAAAAATGTCATAGAAAAAAGACATGAAAAAGTCATAGTTTAGTGTGCCAACAAAGTCATAGTATAGTATGTCGCAAAAAATCATAGTATAGTATGTCGCAAAAAGTCATAGTATAGTATGTCGCAAAAAGTCATAGTATAGTCATGTTCGAAAAAAGTCATAGTATAGTATGCCAAAAAAGTAATAGAATAGTATGTCGAAAGAAGTCATAGTATAGTGTTCCAACAAAGTCATAGTATAGTATGTCGAAAAAAGTCAAAAAAGTCATAGTATAGTATGTCAAAAAAAGTTATAGTATAGTATGTCAAAAAAAAGTCATAGTATAGTATGTCGAAAAAAGTAAAAAAAGTCATAGTATAGTATGTCGAAAAATGTCATAGTATAGTATGTCGAAAAAAGTCAAAATTCATTGTTTTTATTGTAAAGCAACAAGAATAGTCTAGTTTCCTGTGGAGAATGTGGGCGTCGATCCCACTACCTCTTGCATGCTAAGCAAGCGCTCTACCATTTGAGCTAATTCCCCTGTTTAAACAGAGAGTAAAAGTTTTTAAAAAATGTCATAGAAAAAAGACATGAAAAAGTCATAGTATAGTGTGCCAACAAAGTCATAGTATAGTATGTCGCAAAAAATCATAGTATAGTATGTCGCAAAAAGTCATAGTATAGTATGTCGCAAAAAGTCATAGTATAGTGTGCATAAAAGTCATAGTATAGTATCAAAGAAGTCATAGTATAGTGTCAAAAAGTCATAGTATAGTATGTTAAAAGTCAAGTATGATCAGTATAGTGTGCCAAAAAGTCATAGTATAGTATGTCGAAAAAAGTCAAAAAAGTCATATTATAGTATGTCGAAAAAAGTCATAGAATAGTATGTTGACAAAGTCATAGTGTAGTATGTCGAAAAATTTCATAGTATAGTATGTTGAAAAAAGTAAAAATTCATTGTTTTTATTGTAAAGCAACAAGAACAGTCTAGTTTCCTGTGGAGAATGTGGGCATCGATCCCACTACCTCTCGCATGCTAAGCAAGCGCTCTACCATTTGAGCTAATTCCCCTGTTTAGATAGTGAGTAATAGTATGTCGCAAAAATGTCATAGTATAGTATGACATAAAAAAGACATAGTATAGTATGCCAAAAAAGTCATAGTCTAGTATGTTGAAAAAGTCATAGTATAGTGTGCCAAAAAAGTCATAGTATAGTATGTCGAAAGAAGTCATAGTATAGTGTGTCGAACAAAGTCATAGTATAGTATGTTGACAAAGTCATAGTATAGTATGTCAAAAAAAGTCATAGTATAGTATGTCGAAAAAGTCATAGTCTAGTATGTATGAAAAAGTCATAGTATAGTATGTCGAAAAAAGTCATAGAATAGTATGTTGACAAAGTCATAGTGTAGTATGTCAAAAAAGTTCATAGTATAGTATGTTGAAAAAAGTCAAAATTCATTGTTTTTATTGTAAAGCAACATAGAATAGTCATAGTTTCCTGTGGAGAATGTGGGACAAGTCATAGTATAGTGTGCCAAAAAAGTCATAGTATAGTATGTCAAGTATGTAACAAAAAGTCATAGTATAGTATGTCGCAAAAAGTCATAGTATAGTATGTCGAAAAAAGTCATAGTATAGTATGTTGAAAAAGTCATAGTATAGTATGTCAAAAAAGTCATAGTATAGTATGTCGAAAGAAGTCATAGTATAGTGTGCCAATAAAGTCATAGTATAGTATGTCGAAAAAAAGTCAACAAAGTCATAGTATAGTATGTCGAAAAAAGTCTTAGAATAGTATGTTGACAAAGTCATAGTATAGTATGTCTGTAAAAAAAGTTATAGTATAGTATGTCAAAAAAACGTCATAGTATAGTATGTCAAAAAAAGTCTAAATTCATTGTAAAGCAACAAGAATAGTCTAGTTTCCTGTGGAGAATGTGGGCATCGATCATCGAGCATAACGAATAGTAACAAAAAAAGTCATAGTATAAGATATGTCTGAAAAAAAGTTCATAGTATAGTATGTCTAAAGAACAAAGTCAATTAGTATAGTATGTCAAAAAAGTCAAAAAAGTCATAGTATAGTATGTCGAAAAAAGTCATAGAATAGTATGTTGACAAAGTCATAGTATAGTATGTCGAAAAAAGTCATAGTATAGTATGTCGAAAAAAGTCAAAATTCATTGTTTTTATTGTAAAGCAACAAGAACAGTCTAGTTTCCTGTGGAGAATGTGGGCGTCGATCCCACTACCTCTCGCATGCTAAGCAAGCGCTCTACCATTTGAGCTAATTCCCCTGTTTAAACAGAGAGAAAAAGTTTTTAAAAAATGTCATAGAAAAAAGACATGAAAAAGACAAAGTATAGTATATCAAAAAAAGTCATAGTATAGTATGTCGCAAAGAAGTCATAGCATAGTGTGCCGAACAAAGTCATAGTATAGTATGTCAAAAAAGTCATAGTATAGTATGTCGAAAGAAGTTCATAGAATAGTATGTTGACAAAGTCATAGTATAGTATGTCAAAAAAAGTCATAGTATAGTGTGCCAAAAAAGTCATAGTCTAGTATGTTGAAAAAGTCATAGTATAGTATGTCGAAAAAAGTCATAGAATAGTATGTTGACAAAGTCATAGTGTAGTATGTCGAATTGAAAAAAGTCAAAATTCATTGTTTTTATTGTAAAGCAACAAGAACAGCCTAGTTTCCTGTGGAGAATGTGGGCATCGATCCCACTACCTCTCGCATGCGAAGCAAGCGCTCTACCATTTGAGCTAATTCCCCTGTTTAGTAGTGGTATAGTATTCGCAAAAATCATAGTATAGTATGTCAAAAAAGTCATAGTATGTGTGCCAAAAAAGTCATAGTATAGTATGTGAAAAAGTCATAGTATAGTGTGCCAACAAAGTCATAGTATAGTATGTCGAAAAAAAGTAACAAAGTCATAGTATAGTATGTCGAAAAAGTCATAGTATAGTATGTTGAAAAGTCATAGTATATGTAAAAAAGTCATAGTATAGTATGTCGAAAAAAGTCATAGAATAGTATGTTGACAAAGTCATAGTATAGTGTGCCAAAAAAGTCATAGTATAGTATGTCGAAAAAAAGTCAAAAAAGTCATAGTATAGTATGTTGAAAAAAGTCTTAGAATAGTATGTTGACAAAGTCATAGTATAGTATGTCAAAAAAAGTCATAGTATAGTATGTCAAAAAAAGTTATAGTATAGTATGTCAAAAAAAAGTCATAGTATAGTATGTCAAAAAAGTCTAAATTCATTGTAAAGCAACAAGAAGAGTCTAGTTTCCTGTGGAGAATGTGGGCATCAATCCCACTACCTCTCGCATGCTAAGCAAGCGCTCTACCATTTGAGCTAAATCCCCTGCATAAAAAGAGAGTAAAAGTTTTTAAAAAATGTCATAGAAAAAAAACTTGAAAAATCATAGTATAGTATGTCTAAAGAAGTCATAGTATAGTGTGCCAACAAAGTCATAGTATAGTATGTCGAAAAAAGTCAAAAAAGTCATATTATAGTATGTCGAAAAAAGTCACAGAATAGTATGTTGACAAAGTCATAGTATAGTATGTCGAAAAAAGTAATAGTATAGTATGTCGAAAAAAGTCAAAATTCATTGTTTTTATTGTAAAGCAACAAGAACAGTCTAGATTCCTGTGGAGAATGTGGGCGTCGATCCCACTACATCTCGCATGCTAAGCAAGCGCTCTACCATTTGAGCTAATTCCCCTGTTTAAACAGAGAGAAAAAGTTTTTAAAAAATGTCATAGAAAAAAGACATGAAAAAGACAAAGTATAGTATATCAAAAAAAGTCATAGTATAGTATGTCGAAAGAAGTTATAGCATAGTGTGCCAACAAAGTCATAGTATAGTATGTCGAAAAAAGTCATAGTATAGTATCTCGAAAAAGTTCATAGAATAGTATGTTGACAAAGTCATAGTATAGTATGTCAAAAAAAGTCATAATATAGTGTGCCAAAAAAGTCATAGTCTAGTATGTTGAAAAAGTCATAGTATAGTATGTCGAAAAAAGTCATAGAATAGTATGTTGACAAAGTCATAGTGTAGTATGTCGAAAAATCATAGTATAGTATGTGAAAAAAGTAAAAATTCATTGTTTTTATTGTAAAGCAACAAGAATAGTCTAGTTTCCTGTGGAGAATGTGGGCATCGATCCCACTACCTCTCGCATGCTAAGCAAGCACTCTACCATTTGAGCTAATTCCCCTGTTTAGTAGTGGTATAGTATGTCGCAAAAAGTCATAGTATAGTATGTCGAAAAAAGACATAGTATAGTGTGCCAAAAAAGTCATAGTCTAGTATGTTGAAAAAGTCATAGTATAGTGTGCCAACAAAGTCATAGTATAGTATGTCGAAAAAAGTCAAAAAAGTCATAGTATAGTATGTCAAAAAAAGTCATAGAATAGTATGTTGACAAAGTCATAGTGTAGTATGTCGAAAAATGTCATAGTATAGTATGTTGAAAAAAGTCAAAATTCATTGTTTTAATTGTAAAGCAACAAGAATAGTCTAGTTTCCTGTGGAGAATGTGGCCGTCGATCCCACTACCTCACGCATGCTAAGCAAGCGCTCTACCATTTGAGGTAATTCCCCAGTTTAGTAGTGGTATAGTATTTCGCAAAAACTTATAGTATAGTATGTCGAAAAAAGTCATAGTATAGTGTGCCAAAAAAAGTCATAGTCTAGTATGTTGAAAAAGTCATAGTATAGTGTGCCAAAAAAGTCATGGTATAGTATGTCGAAAGAAGTCATAGTATAGTGTGCCAACAAAGTCATAGTATAGTATGTCGAAAAAAGTCATAGTATAGTATGCCAAAAAAGTCATAGTATAGTATGTCGAAAGAAGTCATAGTATAGTATGTCGAAAGAAGTCATAGTATAGTGTGCCAATAAAGTCATAGTATAGTATGTCGAAAAAAAGTCAACAAAGTCATAGTATAGTATGTCAAAAAAAGTCTTAGAATAGTATGTTGACAAAGTCATAGTATAGTATGTCGAAAAAAGTCATAGTATAGTATGTCAAAAAAAGTTATAGTATAGTATGTCAAAAAAACTCATAGTATAGTATGTCAAAAAAAGTCTAAATTCATTGTAAAGCAACAAGAATAGTCTAGTTTCCTGTGGAGAATGTGGGCATCGATCATCGGCATCGATGTAAAAAAAAAGTCATAGTATAGTATGTCAAAAAAAGTTATAGTATAGTATGTCAAAAAAAAGTCATAGTATAGTATGTCAAAAAAAGTAAAAAAAGTCATAGTATAGTATGTCGAAAAAAGTCATAGAATAGTATGTTGACAAAGTCATAGTGTAGTATGTCGAAAAATGTCATAGTATAGTATGTCGAAAAAAGTCAAAATTCATTGTTTTTATTGTAAAGCAACAAAAATAGTCTAGTTTCCTGTGGAGAATGTGGGCATCGATCCCACTACCTCTCGCATGCTAAGCAAGCGCTCTACCATTTGAGCTAATTCCCCTGTTGAAACAGAGAGAAAAAGTTTTCAAAAAATGTCATAAAAAAAAGACATGAAAAAGACAAAGTATAGTATATCAAAAAAAGTCATAGTATAGTATGTCGCAAAAAGTCATAGGATAGTGTGCCAACAAAGTCATAGTATGTCGAAAAAAGTCAAAAAAGTCATAGTATAGTATGTCAAAAAAAGTCATAGAATAGTATGTTGACAAACTCATAGTGTAGTATGTCGAAAAATGTCATAGTATAGTATGTTGAAAAAAGTCAAAATTTATTGTAAAGCAACGAGAATAGTCTAGCTTCCTGTGGAGAATGTGGGCGTCGATCCCACTACCTCTCGCATGCTAAGCAAGCGCTCTACCATTTGAGCTAATTCCCCTGTTTAGTAGTTGTATAGTATGTCGCAAAAAGTCATAGTATAGTATGTCAAAAAATATTTGAGCTAATTCCCCTGTTTAAACAGAGAGAAAAAGTTTTTTAAAAATGTCATAAAAAAAAAGACATGAAAAAGTCAAAGTATAGTATATCAAAAAAAGTCATAGTATAGTATGTCGCAAAAAGTCATAGTATAGTATGTCGAAAAAAGTCATAGTATAGTGTGCCAAAAAAGTCATAGTCTAGTATGTTGAAAAATTCATAGTATAGTGTGCCAAAAAAGTCATAGTATAGTATGTCAAAAAAAGTCATAATATAGTATGTCGAAAAAAGTAAAAAAAGTCATAGTATAGTATGTCGTAAAAAGTCATAGAATAGTATGTTGACAAAGTCATAGTGTAGTATGTCGAAAAATGTCATAGTATAGTATGTCGAAAAAAGTCAAAATTCATTGTTTTTATTGTAAAGCAACAAGAATAGTCTAGTTTCCTGTGGAGAATGTGGGCGTCGATCCCACTACCTCTTGCATGCTAAGCAAGCGCTCTACCATTTGAGCTAATTCCCCTGTTTAAACAGAGAGAAAAAGTTTTTAAAAAATGTCATAGAAAAAAGACATGAAAAAGTCATAGTATAGTGTGCCAACAAAGTCATAGTATAGTAAGTCGCAAAAAATCATAGTATAGTATGTCGCAAAAAGTCATAGTATAGTATGTCGCAAAAAGTCATAGTATAGTATGTCGCAAAAAGTCATAGTATAGTGTTCCAACAAAGTCATAGTATAGTATGTCGAAAAAAGTCAAAAAAGTCATAGTATAGTATGTCAAAAAAAGTTATAGTATAGTATGTCAAAAAAAAGTCATAGTATAGTATGTCGAAAAAAGTAAAAAAAGTCATAGTATAGTATGTCGAAAAAAGTCATAGAATAGTATGTTGACAAAGTCATAGTGTAGTATGTCGAAAAATTTCATAGTATAGTATGTTGAAAAAAGTAAAAATTCATTGTTTTTATTGTAAAGCAACAAGAACAGTCTAGTTTCCTGTGGAGAATGTGGGCATCGATCCCACTACCTCTCGCATGCTAAGCAAGCACTCTACCATTTGAGCTAATTCCCCTGTTTAGTAGTGGTATAGTATGTCGCAAAAAGTCATAGTATAGTATGTCGAAAAAAGACATAGTATAGTGTGCCAAAAAAGTCATAGTCTAGTATGTTGAAAAAGTCATAGTATAGTATGTCGAAAGAAGTCATAGTATAGTGTGCCAACAAAGTCATAGTATAGTATGTCGAAAAAAAGTCAACAAAGTCATAGTATAGTATGTCGAAAAAAAGTCAACAAAGTCATAGTATAGTATGTCGAAAAAAGTCTTAGAATAGTATGTTGACAAAGTCATAGTATAGTATGTATAAAAAAGTCATAGTATAGTATGTCAAAAAAAGTTATAGTATAGTATGTCAAAAAAACTCATAGTAAAGTATGTCGAAAAAAGTCAAAATTCATTGTTTTTATTGTAAAGCAACAAGAACAGCCCAGTTTCCTGTGGAGAATGTGGGCATCAATCCCACTACCTCTCGCATGCTAAGCAAGTACTCTACCATTTGAGCTAATTCCCCTACATAAAAAGAGAGAAAAAGTTTGTAAAAAATGTCATAGAAAAAAGACATGAAAAAATCATAGTATAGTATGTTGCAAAAAGTCATTGTATAGTATGTCGCAAAAAGTCATAGTATAGTATGTCAAAAAAAGTCATAGTATAGTGTGCCAAAAAAGTCATAGTATAGTATGTCGAAAGAAGTCATAGTATAGTGTGCCAACAAAGTCATAGTATAGTATGTCGAAAAAAGTCATAGTATAGTATGTCGAAAAAAGTCATAGAATAGTATGTTGACACAGTCATAGTATAGTATGTCGAAAAAAGTCATAGTATAGTATGTTGAAAAAAGTCAAAATTCATTGTTTTTATTGTAAAGCAACAAGAATAGTCTAGTTTCCTGTGGAGAATGTGGGCGTCGACCACACTACCTCTCGCATGCTAAGCAAGCACTCTACCATTTGAGCTAATTCCCCTGTTTAGTAGTGGTATAGTATGTCGCAAAAAGTCATAGTCTAGTATGTCGAAAAAAGTCATAGTATAGTGTGCCAAAAAAGTCATAGTCTAGTATGTTGAAAAAGTCATAGTATAGTGTGCCAAAAAAGTCATAGTATAGTATGTCGAAAGAAGTCATAGTATAGTGTGCCAACAAAGTCATAGTATAGTATGTCAAAAAAAGTCAAAAAAGTCATAGTATAGTATGTCAAAAAAAAGTCATAGTATAGTATGTCGAAAAAAGTCAAAATTCATTGTAAAGCAACAAGAATAGTCTAGTTTCCTGTGGAGAATGTGGGCATCGATCATCGGCATCGATGTAAAAAAAAGTCATAGTATAGTATGTCAAAAAATATTTGAGCTAATTCCCCTGTTTAAACAGAGAGAAAAAGTTTTTTAAAAATGTCATAGAAAAAAGACATGAAAAAGTCAAAGTATAGTATATCAAAAAAAGTCATAGTATAGTATGTCGCAAAAAGTCATAGTATAGTATGTCGAAAAAAGTCATAGTATAGTGTGCCAAAAAAGTCATAGTCTAGTATGTTGAAAAATTCATAGTATAGTGTGCCAAAAAAGTCATAGTATAGTATGTCAAAAAAAGTCATAGTATAGTATGTCAAAAAAAGTAAAAAAAGTCTTAGTATAGTATGTCGAAAAAAGTCATAGAATAGTATGTTGACAAAGTCATAGTGTAGTATGTCGAAAAATGTCATAGTATAGTATGTCGAAAAAAGTCAAAATTCATTGTTTTTATTGTAAAGCAACAAGAATAGTCTAGTTTCCTGTGGAGAATGTGGGCGTCGATCCCACTACCACTTGCATGCTAAGCAAGCGCTCTACCATTTGAGCTAATTCCCTTGTTTAAACAGAGAGAAAAAGTTTTTAAAAAATGTCATAGAAAAAAGACATGAAAAAGTCATAGTATAGTGTGCCAACAAAGTCATAGTATATTATGTCGCAAAAAATCATAGTATAGTATGTCGCAAAAAGTCATAGTATAGTATGTCGCAAAAAGTTATAGTATAGTATGTCGAAAAAAGTCATACTATAGTATGCCAAAAAAGTCATAGAATAGTATGTCGAAAGAAGTCATAGTATAGTGTTCCAACAAAGTCATAGTATAGTATGTCGAAAAAAGTCAAAAAAGTCATAGTATAGTATGTCAAAAAAAGTTATAGTATAGTATGTCAAAAAAAGTCATAGTATAGTATGTCGAAAAAAGTAAAAAAAGTCATAGTATAGTATGTCAAAAAAAGTCATAGAATAGTATGTTGACAAAGTCATAGTGTAGTATGTCGAAAAATGTCATAGTATAGTATGTTGAAAAAAGTCAAAATTCATTGTTTTTATTGTAAAGCAACAAGAATAGTCTAGATTCCTGTGGAGAATGTGGGCGTCGATCCCACTACCTCTCGCATGCTAAGCAAGCGCTCTACCATTTGAGCTAATTCCCCTGTTTAGTAGTGGTATAGTATGTCGCAAAAAGTCATAGTATAGTATGTCAAAAAAAAGTCATAGTATAGTGTGCCAAAAAAGTCATAGTCTAGTATGTTGAAAAAGTCATAGTAAAGTGTGCCAAAAAAGTCATAGTATAGTATGTTGAAAGAAGTCATAGTATAGTGTGCCAACAAAGTCATAGTATAGTATGTCGAAAAAAAGTCAACAAAGTCATAGTATAGTATGTCGAAAAAAGTCATAGTATAGTATGTCGCAAAAAGTCATAGTATAGTATGTCAAAAAAAGTCATAGTATAGTGTGCCAAAAAAGTCATAGTCTAGTATGTTGAAAAAGTCATAGTATAGTGTGCCAAAAAAGTCATAGTATAGTATGTCGAAAGAAGTCATAGTATAGTGTGCCAACAAAGTCATAGTATAGTATGTCGAAAAAAGTCAAAAAAGTCATAGTATAGTATGTCAAAAAAAAGTCATAGTATAGTATGTCGAAAAAAGTCATAGTATAGTATGTCAAAAAAAGTCATAGAATAGTATGTTGACAAAGTCATAGAGTAGTATGTCAAAAAAAGTCATAATATAGTATGTCAAAAAAAGTTATAGTATAGTATGTCAAAAAAAAGTTATAGTATAGTATGTCGAAAAAAGTCTAAATTCATTGTAAAGCAACAAGAATAGTCTAGTTTCCTGTGGAGAATGTGGGCATCGATCATCGGCATCGATGTAAAAAAAAAGTCATAGTATAGTATGTCGCAAAAAGTCATAGTATAGTATGTCAAAAAAAGTCATAGTATAGTGTGCCAAAAAAGTCATAGTCTAGTATGTTGAAAAAGTCATAGTATAGTGTGCCAAAAAGTCATAGTATAGTATGTCGAAAGAAGTCATAGTATAGTGTGCCAACAAAGTCATAGTATAGTATGTCGAAAAAAGTCATAGTATAGTATGTCGAAAAAAGTCATAGAATAGTATGTTGAGAAAGTCATAGTATAGTATGTCGAAAAAAGTTATAGTATAGTATGTCAAAAAAAAGTCATAGTATAGTATGTCAAAAAAAGTTATAGTATAGTATGTCAAAAAAAAGTCATAGTATAGTATGTCAAAAAAAGTAAAAAAAGTCATAGTATAGTATGTCGAAAAAAGTCATAGAATAGTATGTTGACAAAGTCATAGTGTAGTATGTCGAAAAATGTCATAGTATAGTATGTCGAAAAAAGTCAAAATTCATTGTTTTTATTGTAAAGCAACAAAAATAGTCTAGTTTCCTGTGGAGAATGTGGGCATCGATCCCACTACCTCTCGCATGCTAAGCAAGCGCTCTACCATTTGAGCTAATTCCCCTGTTGAAACAGAGAGAAAAAGTTTTCAAAAAATGTCATAAAAAAAAGACATGAAAAAGACAAAGTATAGTATATCAAAAAAAGTCATAGTATAGTATGTCGCAAAAAGTCATAGGATAGTGTGCCAACAAAGTCATAGTATGTCGAAAAAAGTCAAAAAAGTCATAGTATAGTATGTCAAAAAAAGTCATAGAATAGTATGTTGACAAACTCATAGTGTAGTATGTCGAAAAATGTCATAGTATAGTATGTTGAAAAAAGTCAAAATTTATTGTAAAGCAACGAGAATAGTCTAGCTTCCTGTGGAGAATGTGGGCGTCGATCCCACTACCTCTCGCATGCTAAGCAAGCGCTCTACCATTTGAGCTAATTCCCCTGTTTAGTAGTTGTATAGTATGTCGCAAAAAGTCATAGTATAGTATGTCAAAAAATATTTGAGCTAATTCCCCTGTTTAAACAGAGAGAAAAAGTTTTTTAAAAATGTCATAAAAAAAAAGACATGAAAAAGTCAAAGTATAGTATATCAAAAAAAGTCATAGTATAGTATGTCGCAAAAAGTCATAGTATAGTATGTCGAAAAAAGTCATAGTATAGTGTGCCAAAAAAGTCATAGTCTAGTATGTTGAAAAATTCATAGTATAGTGTGCCAAAAAAGTCATAGTATAGTATGTCAAAAAAAGTCATAATATAGTATGTCGAAAAAAGTAAAAAAAGTCATAGTATAGTATGTCGTAAAAAGTCATAGAATAGTATGTTGACAAAGTCATAGTGTAGTATGTCGAAAAATGTCATAGTATAGTATGTCGAAAAAAGTCAAAATTCATTGTTTTTATTGTAAAGCAACAAGAATAGTCTAGTTTCCTGTGGAGAATGTGGGCGTCGATCCCACTACCTCTTGCATGCTAAGCAAGCGCTCTACCATTTGAGCTAATTCCCCTGTTTAAACAGAGAGAAAAAGTTTTTAAAAAATGTCATAGAAAAAAGACATGAAAAAGTCATAGTATAGTGTGCCAACAAAGTCATAGTATAGTAAGTCGCAAAAAATCATAGTATAGTATGTCGCAAAAAGTCATAGTATAGTATGTCGCAAAAAGTCATAGTATAGTATGTCGCAAAAAGTCATAGTATAGTGTTCCAACAAAGTCATAGTATAGTATGTCGAAAAAAGTCAAAAAAGTCATAGTATAGTATGTCAAAAAAAGTTATAGTATAGTATGTCAAAAAAAAGTCATAGTATAGTATGTCGAAAAAAGTAAAAAAAGTCATAGTATAGTATGTCGAAAAAAGTCATAGAATAGTATGTTGACAAAGTCATAGTGTAGTATGTCGAAAAATTTCATAGTATAGTATGTTGAAAAAAGTAAAAATTCATTGTTTTTATTGTAAAGCAACAAGAACAGTCTAGTTTCCTGTGGAGAATGTGGGCATCGATCCCACTACCTCTCGCATGCTAAGCAAGCACTCTACCATTTGAGCTAATTCCCCTGTTTAGTAGTGGTATAGTATGTCGCAAAAAGTCATAGTATAGTATGTCGAAAAAAGACATAGTATAGTGTGCCAAAAAAGTCATAGTCTAGTATGTTGAAAAAGTCATAGTATAGTATGTCGAAAGAAGTCATAGTATAGTGTGCCAACAAAGTCATAGTATAGTATGTCGAAAAAAAGTCAACAAAGTCATAGTATAGTATGTCGAAAAAAAGTCAACAAAGTCATAGTATAGTATGTCGAAAAAAGTCTTAGAATAGTATGTTGACAAAGTCATAGTATAGTATGTATAAAAAAGTCATAGTATAGTATGTCAAAAAAAGTTATAGTATAGTATGTCAAAAAAACTCATAGTAAAGTATGTCGAAAAAAGTCAAAATTCATTGTTTTTATTGTAAAGCAACAAGAACAGCCCAGTTTCCTGTGGAGAATGTGGGCATCAATCCCACTACCTCTCGCATGCTAAGCAAGTACTCTACCATTTGAGCTAATTCCCCTACATAAAAAGAGAGAAAAAGTTTGTAAAAAATGTCATAGAAAAAAGACATGAAAAAATCATAGTATAGTATGTTGCAAAAAGTCATTGTATAGTATGTCGCAAAAAGTCATAGTATAGTATGTCAAAAAAAGTCATAGTATAGTGTGCCAAAAAAGTCATAGTATAGTATGTCGAAAGAAGTCATAGTATAGTGTGCCAACAAAGTCATAGTATAGTATGTCGAAAAAAGTCATAGTATAGTATGTCGAAAAAAGTCATAGAATAGTATGTTGACACAGTCATAGTATAGTATGTCGAAAAAAGTCATAGTATAGTATGTTGAAAAAAGTCAAAATTCATTGTTTTTATTGTAAAGCAACAAGAATAGTCTAGTTTCCTGTGGAGAATGTGGGCGTCGACCACACTACCTCTCGCATGCTAAGCAAGCACTCTACCATTTGAGCTAATTCCCCTGTTTAGTAGTGGTATAGTATGTCGCAAAAAGTCATAGTCTAGTATGTCGAAAAAAGTCATAGTATAGTGTGCCAAAAAAGTCATAGTCTAGTATGTTGAAAAAGTCATAGTATAGTGTGCCAAAAAAGTCATAGTATAGTATGTCGAAAGAAGTCATAGTATAGTGTGCCAACAAAGTCATAGTATAGTATGTCAAAAAAAGTCAAAAAAGTCATAGTATAGTATGTCAAAAAAAAGTCATAGTATAGTATGTCGAAAAAAGTCAAAATTCATTGTAAAGCAACAAGAATAGTCTAGTTTCCTGTGGAGAATGTGGGCATCGATCATCGGCATCGATGTAAAAAAAAAGTCATAGTATAGTATGTCAAAAAATATTTGAGCTAATTCCCCTGTTTAAACAGAGAGAAAAAGTTTTTTAAAAATGTCATAGAAAAAAGACATGAAAAAGTCAAAGTATAGTATATCAAAAAAAGTCATAGTATAGTATGTCGCAAAAAGTCATAGTATAGTATGTCGAAAAAAGTCATAGTATAGTGTGCCAAAAAAGTCATAGTCTAGTATGTTGAAAAATTCATAGTATAGTGTGCCAAAAAAGTCATAGTATAGTATGTCAAAAAAAGTCATAGTATAGTATGTCAAAAAAAGTAAAAAAAGTCTTAGTATAGTATGTCGAAAAAAGTCATAGAATAGTATGTTGACAAAGTCATAGTGTAGTATGTCGAAAAATGTCATAGTATAGTATGTCGAAAAAAGTCAAAATTCATTGTTTTTATTGTAAAGCAACAAGAATAGTCTAGTTTCCTGTGGAGAATGTGGGCGTCGATCCCACTACCACTTGCATGCTAAGCAAGCGCTCTACCATTTGAGCTAATTCCCTTGTTTAAACAGAGAGAAAAAGTTTTTAAAAAATGTCATAGAAAAAAGACATGAAAAAGTCATAGTATAGTGTGCCAACAAAGTCATAGTATATTATGTCGCAAAAAATCATAGTATAGTATGTCGCAAAAAGTCATAGTATAGTATGTCGCAAAAAGTTATAGTATAGTATGTCGAAAAAAGTCATACTATAGTATGCCAAAAAAGTCATAGAATAGTATGTCGAAAGAAGTCATAGTATAGTGTTCCAACAAAGTCATAGTATAGTATGTCGAAAAAAGTCAAAAAAGTCATAGTATAGTATGTCAAAAAAAGTTATAGTATAGTATGTCAAAAAAAGTCATAGTATAGTATGTCGAAAAAAGTAAAAAAAGTCATAGTATAGTATGTCAAAAAAAGTCATAGAATAGTATGTTGACAAAGTCATAGTGTAGTATGTCGAAAAATGTCATAGTATAGTATGTTGAAAAAAGTCAAAATTCATTGTTTTTATTGTAAAGCAACAAGAATAGTCTAGATTCCTGTGGAGAATGTGGGCGTCGATCCCACTACCTCTCGCATGCTAAGCAAGCGCTCTACCATTTGAGCTAATTCCCCTGTTTAGTAGTGGTATAGTATGTCGCAAAAAGTCATAGTATAGTATGTCAAAAAAAAGTCATAGTATAGTGTGCCAAAAAAGTCATAGTCTAGTATGTTGAAAAAGTCATAGTAAAGTGTGCCAAAAAAGTCATAGTATAGTATGTTGAAAGAAGTCATAGTATAGTGTGCCAACAAAGTCATAGTATAGTATGTCGAAAAAAAGTCAACAAAGTCATAGTATAGTATGTCGAAAAAAGTCATAGTATAGTATGTCGCAAAAAGTCATAGTATAGTATGTCAAAAAAAGTCATAGTATAGTGTGCCAAAAAAGTCATAGTCTAGTATGTTGAAAAAGTCATAGTATAGTGTGCCAAAAAAGTCATAGTATAGTATGTCGAAAGAAGTCATAGTATAGTGTGCCAACAAAGTCATAGTATAGTATGTCGAAAAAAGTCAAAAAAGTCATAGTATAGTATGTCAAAAAAAAGTCATAGTATAGTATGTCGAAAAAAGTCATAGTATAGTATGTCAAAAAAAGTCATAGAATAGTATGTTGACAAAGTCATAGAGTAGTATGTCAAAAAAAGTCATAATATAGTATGTCAAAAAAAGTTATAGTATAGTATGTCAAAAAAAAGTTATAGTATAGTATGTCGAAAAAAGTCTAAATTCATTGTAAAGCAACAAGAATAGTCTAGTTTCCTGTGGAGAATGTGGGCATCGATCATCGGCATCGATGTAAAAAAAAAGTCATAGTATAGTATGTCGCAAAAAGTCATAGTATAGTATGTCAAAAAAAGTCATAGTATAGTGTGCCAAAAAAGTCATAGTCTAGTATGTTGAAAAAGTCATAGTATAGTGTGCCAAAAAGTCATAGTATAGTATGTCGAAAGAAGTCATAGTATAGTGTGCCAACAAAGTCATAGTATAGTATGTCGAAAAAAGTCATAGTATAGTATGTCGAAAAAAGTCATAGAATAGTATGTTGAGAAAGTCATAGTATAGTATGTTGAAAAAAGTCATAGTATAGTATGTCGAAAAAAGTCATAGTTTAGTGTGCCAACAAAGTCATAGTATAGTATGTCGAAAAAAGTCATAGGATAGTATGTCAAAAAAAATCAAAATTCATTGTTTTTATTGTAAAGCAACAAGAACAGTCTAGGTTCCTGTGGAGAATATGGGCATAAATCCCACTACCTCTCGCATGCTAAGCAAGCGCTCGACCATTTGAGCTAATTCCCCTGTTCAAACAGAGAGAAAAAGTTTTTTAAAAATGTCATAGAAAAAAGACATGAAAAAGTCATAGTATAGTATGTCAAAAAAAGTCATAGTATAGTATGTCGAAAAAAGTCATAGTTTAGTGTGCCAAAAAAGTCATAGTATAGTATGTCGAAAGAAGTCATAGTATAGTGGGCCAACAAAGTCATAGTATAGTATGTCGAAAAAAGTCATAGGATAGTATGTCAAAAAAAGTCAAAAATCATTGTAAAGCAACAAGAACAGTGTTTTTTCCTGTAGAGAATGTGGGCGTCGAACACACTACCTCTAGCATGCTAAGCAAGCGCTGTACCACGTGAGCTAATTCCCCTGTTTAAACAGAGAGAAAAAGTTTTTTAAAAATGTCATAGAAAAAAGACATGAAAAAGTGAAAGTATAGTATATCAAAAAAAGTCATAGTATAGTATGTCGCAAAAAGTCATAGTATAGTATGTTGTGATAGTAAAATCATCACTGTTTGGTGTTGCTCTGACCAATTCCCAAAATAAGGAATGTGTGTGTGTTAATCTGAATCTGCTTAAATAACGAGAAATGAAACACTTGTCCTGCGGTTCACTTTGACCAAAAGTGCAGTTGTCTGGGTCACTTTGACCAAAGTGCAGTATAACGAGAAATGAAACACTTGTCTGCTTAAATAACGAGAAATGAAACACTTGTCTTGCTTACATGACCGAAAATGCTTGTCTGGGTCACTTTGACCAAAGCTGCTAGTCTCGGGTCACTTAAATAACTGTGGAAATGAAACATTTGCTCGTCACGCTCACATGCGGTCTACCGTTGGTAAAACTATAAAGAGCAGGGGGTCTCTGCGCTCTGGTAGAGTCTGCTGTGGGTTGCGTACGGAACGCCCGGCTGGTTGCACAGGGGATCTACCGGGGTGTTGGCTCTCCACCAATTGGCGACGGTAAGCCTCGTTTTCTGTTTCATTATGTGTAACCAAGTGTGAGGGATTGTGGGTTGAGATTGACAATAAACGCCATATATTGTATCATTCTAACCTGAGTCCAGTGTGATCATTTCCTGAGTGCCGACCAACCCCCGATCCTCCTAAATTTATTTTCAAGACAATTTTGGCGTTGTCGGCAGGATACAGAGGGTTGACTACACACAGGAAATGGCTTTTTTGAGAAGGAAAAAGAAAAGTGTAGAATCACCTAGAGAGGGTGAGAAGGATGAGTATCCTGGATTGCCCCCGGTGTGGCGGGGGCAGATGTGGGGACCAGTGGGTCAAACGTTGTATAAGGTGATTGGACCGCCGAGTCCTTTATTGGGTGCAGTAACCACAGCTTCACCTAATGTGATACAGGGAATTGTTTCACTAGTTGATGTAAATCCGAAAGCGCCGCTGAAAGGGACAGGTGAAATTGCATGGGTTTTAGCTGCCGCTTGGCAAGACCGAACCGGAGCGTTAGATCAATTAACGACGCTAGAATGTAAACAGCGACAGCAAATAGAGAAATTAGAAAAAGAAAATGACAGGCTATGGAAAATAGTAGAACGCTTAACTGTTCATGTGGCTGCTGTAAAACGCAGACAAACACAAAAAACACCGCGGAAAGCAGAATCTAAAACAGTGCGAGCGTTTGTGGCGGGCATAGATGACGGGTGGGACCCCGCGTCATGGGATGGTAACATATGGGGAGATGATGAGGGTGGTGGGGGAGCGTTCGATGAATGGGAACAATATCGACCTGATCCGCCACCATGGCCGGTAATGTCACAGTCAACTCCGCCACTATATCCGTCGTTGTCCGGAGTTTCTGAGGTAAAACCGATAACTAGACGAAAAGAAGAAAGGCGCGTATTGCCACCTGTAAGGGTACAGGCCAGAGATAATGCCGGGGTACCGCAGGTTGACGCTGACGGAGCGCCGATAATGGTAGAGCAAGAACAGCCACAGCCGGCCCCGCAGTTAATCATGATACGGGAAGATTATACACAAGATGAAATAACTTACATGACTAGTCAGTATAAGCAGCAGAGTCAAGAGCCCCCAGATATATGGTTAAATCGATTGCATGAAGCTGGGGCTGATAACGTCGCTTTGGACTCTGGCGATGCTTCCCGTTTCGGAGGGTTAAGTACCGATAACCGGGTGAATGCTGAAATGAGGGCTCATGCTCGGGCTTTGGGGAATGATTCTATGTCACTATTAGCATTGTACAGCGTGGCTATGCAGGCTATTTACCCAACGTGGCATGATTGGCCCCCGATTACCGGACAATGGGGAACCCTTAGAGAAGCTATTACTCGGTTGACAAGATATTGTGTACGGGAAGCAGTGTCCAGAGATGGGATGGTGGCATTTCACGAGGATGTTATCCCTCGAGCTGCTAGAGATGCTTTGATTAGGGATGCCCCACCTCAGTATAGGGCTGCTGTACTGACTGTGTTAATGGGAGCGTTAGAAAACGATTATACCGCTGTAAAAACTCGATTACAGGAGCTGGCTGCGTTAGGAGATTGGAAAGCGACGCCTCCGCCGAAAACTGAAGACTGGGGTAAACCCGCTCGTAATAAGGGGAATGGGTCCGCGAGGGGTGGACCTCCGCGGTCCGCGTTGTGGAGAGCTCTGATACAGGCAGGGGTGAGAAAGGAGGATATTGACGGTCTTCCTACTAATGAGCTAGCACAGAGGTGTAGGCAGAAAGGGTTAAAAGTTAACACTGTACAGGCCGTTTCATGCAACCGAGAAATGATGCAAGGGTTAACTGATGTGCTGCTTGATTTGAAAAAATACCATGAGAGCGGTGCCCAGTGCTCCTCCTGCTGAGGAGAGTGAGAGTGAGGAAGAAGTGGAGATTGCAGCTGTCAGAAAGCGGAAGGAAAAGAAAAAAGGCAAAGGGAAAGGTAAACGGGAAAAACAGGAGGAATATCAGTGGGAAGAAGGGGATGAATACTAGGGGTGTGGCCAAGCCTCCCAAGACCAGATGGTAACACACTGGTCAACAAATGATATTAGACCACATGTAGAAGTACACATTTATTGGAATACATCCGTTCAAAAAGTATTTGCTCTGGTCGATACGGGGGCAGAGGCCTCCTTAGTACATGGTAACCCTGAAAAATTAAAAGGAAAAAATGTTCCCCTAACAGGATTGGGAGGGAGTGTGACTCATGGGAAATCAGTTATGCTTCCTTTAAAAATTGGAACAATGCCCATACGAAAATACAATGTGGTGGTGACTCATATTAGGGAGTGGATAATTGGCATGGATATTCTAGCAGGAATGACTTTATACCTGACTAGCGGACAATTTACCTTTGGTGTAAAGACGATTCAGGGCCATCCTAGTGGGGAAAGTAAAAATGAAGCCGTTTCCCTTACCTACTCCCACAAAGGTGGTGAGCATGAAACAGTACCGCATTCCTGGAGGACAGGGAGAGATAACTGCTACTATTAAGGAGTATTTAGAAGCAGGAGTTTTGAAAACTACAACTACTCAGTGGAACAATCCATTATGGCCAGTAAAGAAGCCTGATGATTCATGGCGAATGACTGTTGATTACAGAGAGTTGAACAAACATACACCGCCATTGACTGCTGCTGTGCCTGATGTGATAACTGTAGTAGAACAGGTGCAACATCATCCAGGGACCTGGTATGGTGTTATTGATTTGGCAAACGCATTCTTTACTATACCCATCCCAGAGGAGAGTATGGACCAGTTTGCCTTTACTTGGAATGGGAGACAATATACTTTCACCCGACTGCCACAGGGGTATTTGCATAGCCCAACAATATGTCATCGTATAGTAGCCGAACATTTGGAACAACTAAAACTACCGCCTGGTATTTTGTTGTCGCACTATATTGATGACATTATGGTACAAGGAACAACAGAGGAAGTGATAGCCCAATGTTTGGGACTGCTTGTGCCACATATGAAAAGTTTTGGATGGGAGATTAATCCAGCAAAGATTCAGGGTCCAACTCAGACAGTGAAGTTTTTGGGCATTCTGTGGAATAAAGGAGAGAGAGAGGTTACAGATCAGGCCAAAGAAAAGATTTTATCTTTCCCTGTACCTCACAATAAGACTGATGCTCAGAAATACATAGGACTGTTTGGGTTCTGGAGGCATCATATTCCCCATCTAGGGCAAATATTGCAGCCCTTGTACAAGTGTACAAGGAAGAAAGAAAATTTTGACTGGGGACCAGAACAGCCAATTGCATTCGAGTTAGCTAAAGAGGCTATTCAGCAGGCAGTGTCCCTAGGAAAATTGCAATCAGGACCAGTGGAACTACAGGTTTCCGCTTTGTATGACTATGCTAACTGGAGTTTGTGGCAGAAACAGGATGGTAAGAGAAAACCTTTAGGGTTCTGGTCTAGAAAGCTACCAGACGCAGGAGTGCGCTACACTCCGTTTGAAAAGCAACTGTTGGCATGCTATTGGGCTTTGATCGAGACTGAATCACAAACTGTGGGGCATGAAGTGTTTATGAGAGTGCATATTCCCATAATGACATGGGTAATGTCAGATCCTACTACACATCGTATAGGGACAGCCTTAGAGACCAGTGTCATAAAATGGAAGTGGTATATCTCAGAAAGAGTAAAACCAGGAGAAAAAGGTGTGTCATTGCTGCACGAGCAGGTTGCTGATGTTCCAGAGGAAGGTGAGATTCCATTTGAAGTTAAGCCAATGCAGGAGTCACCAGTGTTGGCTGGCAAACGATGGGATGAGTTGACAGCATCTGAAAAGGAAGTAGCGTGGTTCACAGATGGCTCGTGTCAGTACAAGGCAGGAAAAAGGAAGTGGAAAGCTGGGGCTTTTAATCCTCAGTTAGGACAGTCACTGGAAGAGTCAGGAGAGGGAAAAAGTAGTCAATGGGCTGAACTAAAGGCAGTGCACATGGTAATTATGCAGAGTGGACCTCAGGGAGTGCATGTGTTCACTGACTCATGGTCAGTGGCTCAAGGGTTATTAACATGGATGCCCACCTGGCATCATACTGGGTGGAAAATACATTCAAAAGAGGTCTGGGGTAAAGACTTATGGAAAGAGATTTGGGAAAAGGCTCAAGTGATTCCTATAACCGCCGTGCATGTGGATGCTCACACAAATAGACAAGACTCGGAGGCTCTGTATAACAAGGTGGCTGATGAGCTGGTGCAGATAACTACAGTGAGGCAGTCCACTGTTGGACTGGCCTCATGGGCTCATGTCACCAGTGGACATTGGGGAATTCAGGGAACATTGCAATGGGCTAGGGCACGAGGTATTGATTTAAAGGTGGATGACATTAAAACTGCTATCGATGAATGTGAAAGGTGTCAACATCATAGGAAGGGAGTTCCTCAGCATGTGCAGGGACATCTTAACAAGGGGAAGAAGCCTGGACAGGTATGGCAGATGGATTTCATTGGCCCAATGCCAATATCACAGAACAAGAAATTTGTGTGTACCGCTGTAGACACTTATTCAGGAGTAATGGTTTGTTACCCGTGTAAACTAGCAACGCAAAATAGCACCCTGAGTTGTTTAGCCCTAATTCAGCAGTACTATGGAACTCCATTGGAAGTTCAAACAGATAATGGTACTCATTTTACTGGACACAAGGTAAAAGAGTGGGCAAAAGATCATAATGTACATTGGATTTTTCATGTTCCCTACCACCCTCAGGCTGCAGGGCTTATTGAGCGAATGAATGGGATTCTCAAAGAAAAATTGAGGAAACTCTCCCCCAAACACAATCTGGAGGGATGGTCTAAACATTTGCAGGTGGCGTTGAATCAGATCAACAATAGGCCACTGGGGAGTGAAGTAACGCCCCTGATGAGGATGGTAGCACAACATGAAGCTAGAAGTGTAGAGGGAACCATTAAAATGTGGAAAATAAACGATCAGGCTGAAATTCCAGTCAGGGCCACTCCGGGTGCAGCAGGAGTAGATTTGAAAACTATAGAAACAGTGACTTTGGTCCCTGACACAATAACCATTGTAAAGACGGGTTTAGGGTTGCAGTGTCCCCCTAACACATATGGACATATCTTACCCCGTAGTGGTCTCTCCCTGAAGGGGTTAACCATCCAGGCAGGGGTAATAGATGCAGACTATCAAGGAGAAATTGGGGTAGTTTGCAGGTTGATGTCAGACCAACCACTAGTCCTAGAGAAGGGCCAAAAAATAGCCCAGCTAGTGGTTAAACCGTGTATTCTTACCCCAGTACAGGAGATAAGTAAACCAGTGTTATTGACCAGCAGGGGAGAGCAAGGTTTTGGGTCAACAGACAAAACAATACCGGGGGCAAAAGTATGGGTGAAACAGGCAAATGGTCCCCCAAGGCCTGCTGAGATAATAGCACAAGGAAATGATTCAACTGTAAGTGTGTTATATACAGGAGAAGAACAATGGGTGAATGTTCCTGTTACTCAGTGTTATAACAGGGAAAACTAATCATTGTCATTCTATATCAGTTGTTGATGCTGTGTGCAGATCCATGTCTGAGGAGACGGTGTTGGTGTGGCTAATCGGACGGAAACCTCCCAGCAGAGACGGTGCCAAACAACATTATGGGCCACCACAGTGGAAGATCCGGACCTGGAAGTGTCGCCTGTTTGGTCATCATGTCCCTTGTCCTCTGTGTCACGGAGATCTGCTACTATGGAATGACAGAAGGGCAGCAGTTGACAGAGGTAACAGGGTTCATGATAGGATGGAGGAATGATACCATTAATAGAACCCAAGACGGGTACACCTGCCCAGCTCATCAGAAGTGTTATGTAGTTAACATAACTGGTTCTGCCAAACTATGGAACTGTCCGGGCTGCTTCCGGGGCCGCCCAATTCCTGTGATACCTGAAGGAGGCAACGTCACTATTACATCACATGTGAGCATTTGTGTATGGAACCGGACCAACAGAACTTGTGACCCCTCTTATAGCGGAAAGAACTGGACGATGAAAACACATAACCTGAGAGAAATATGGGTCTCAAATGCCACTGTTATCCAGCATCGGAAAGCGTTCACCTATATGATATGGGTTCTGCCTACAACTGTTAACAGTGAACCCACGAATGTTGTGCCAATAGTGGATACTTGTCAACCTATGACAACAGCTGTAAAAAAACTAACTGTGTACTTTCAGGTGAAGTTTCCAGCCCTACTATCATGCAGCAGACGAAGGAGAGCATGGTATGACACTGTATTGGGGGGGACGGGAACGTTGATTGGAATAGCTAACACTGCTGATAATGAGGCTACACGTTCTATGTTAGCTAACACAGGTCAAGCGTCATCAAATGGGTTGTTACAACTAGGACATTGGTTACCAACATCTATAGTAGGTCAAAAGGAAAACAGTGATTTGTGGGCGCAAGCTTTACGTTGGCAAATTGATGTAACTAACGCTACTGGGGAGGTATTAAAGAATGTGACTAAAACTCTAAATTGGACAGTTTGTAATATGCAAATGATTCACGCTAAATTACAACAAGAGCGATTCGAGCGAATCTTGACAAGTGAAAATCCCGCTGAGTGGCGGCGAATCTGGAATATGACAAATGATAAATGGATAAAGCTTGCTGGTCACAAAACACAATGTAATGGGACTATGTGTAAAGGCTCATGGACAGAATTTATTGTAAACTCGCCTATGGTAGTGTGTTTATATCAGGTTCTACCTGTCATCACTACTCAGGGGTTTTGGTATTTACATATGGATGGAGAGTGGTTAGATCCACGAACAAATCTAACTTATGATGCTAAGTTCTGTGACGACACTGATAAAGGAATGGCTTGTAGATTACAAACAGGATATCACAATCCGTGCTTAACTGCCTCAGAGGTTGCATTATGTGACTGGACACGGGAAGTTCCCACAGACAGATTATGGCAAGTTGGACCACAAACATTGTGTGTAGCTACTATGTCTAATCATTCACAAGTGCCTGCAGTACCGTTCACGGGGTGTGTAAAAGATGTGTATATTTGGACTTGGAGAAACATGACCTATCGTTTGACAAATTACTCAATCTCTCACCATTTTACCCGTGCGCAGTGGGATATTCTCCACCTGCCATGGAAGATTTCCCTGGATCGTTTCAGAGGCGCACTGGAGCGATCCACGGAGATACAAAGGTTAGTGAGGTCACATAGGTCAAACATCACAAGTCTGATGATATCCACATTGATTGCAAAGGATGAAGTTGTGCACACAGCACAAATTGTTAGACAGAATTCAGCCCATCATTGGTGGGATATATTTTCAGGAATGTCTGTAACCGCTAAATCAACATTAGTGCCGCCTTTATTACTGCTTATAATAGCCATATGTGTTTTGACTCTATGTAATTTTGCCACATGTTATTATGTACGACGCACTCGCAAGGAGGTGGAATGGGTAATCTTTCAACGTATGAGATGAGGGTTTGGTTAAAATATTATCTGGGAGCTTTTGGACGACGAGAGTTGGAGGTGCGATTGGAACCGTGGCCTACACATGAGTACTATATCAGCTTTTGGCAGCCTATAATGGTGCAACAATTCAGGCATACAGATTTAACTTTGCAAGAATTATGGGAATTGGTAATTCATGATGTGCTTAATAATCCTCCTTTTCCAGATTGGTTTGGAATGTTAACATGGAAAAATTTTGTGAATTGATGAAGAGCATCAAGAGTGGAATGTGATAAAATCATCACTGTTTGGTGTTGCTCTGACCAATTCCCAAAATAAGGAATGTGTGTGTGTTAATCTGAATCTGCTTAAATAACGAGAAGTGAAACACTTGTCTGCTTACATGACCAAAATGCTTGTCTGGGTCACTTTGACCAAAGTGCAGTATAACGAGAAGTGAAACACTTGTCTGCTTACATGACCAAAATGCTTGTCTGGGTCACTTTGACCAAAGTGCAGTATAACGAGAAATGAAACACTTGTCTGCTTAAATAACGAGAAATGAAACACTTGTCTGCTTACATAACCAAAATGCTTGTCTGGGTCACTTTGACCAAAGTGCAGTCTCGGGTCACTTAAATAACGGGAAATGAAACACTTGCTGTACGCCAATGCTCTAGTGTAAAACTATAAAGAGCAGGGGGTCTCTGCGCTCTGGTAGAGTCTGCTGTGGGTTGCGTACGGAACGCCCGGCTGGTTGCACAGGGGATCTACCGGGGTGTTGGCTCTCCACCAATTGGCGACGGTAAGCCTCGTTTTCTGTTTTATTATGTGTAACCAAGTGTGAGGGATTGTGGGTTGAGATTGACAATAAACGCCATATATTGTATCATTCTAACCTGAGTCCAGTGTGATCATTTCCTGAGTGCCGACCAACCCCCGATCCTCCTAAATTTATTTTTCAAGACAATATCCTAAAAATATTCATTAGTATTGAGATTAGATTTCTGGGACTCTTCAGTCTGGAGTACCCTCTTTCCTTCACTCACCTCCTCCTCCCTGACACCTTTCCTCTTGCCCTCCTTCTTCTTCTTCTCCTCCGTCTCCTTGTGTTTCTGCATGTACTCGGTGATAAGGTCCAGGTCCAGGTTGTCTTGCGGCTCCCATGTGTTATCCTCACTGGAAAGGTGAGTGCAGACAGAAGAACATCTCCTCACACTTTGTTTTTAGGCAATCTATTCTCACTCTAATTATCCTTCCTATTATTCCTTTTTTCTATTACTATCTTGTAAGGTTATTTAAGGTTATTAGTGGGTCTGCAACGTAGTGTCAAAATACCAAACCTTCAACTTTGAGGACATGATAACATGCCGACACTTATTTGCAATATGTAAATATATTATATATCTCTGGACCAAGAACACCAAGCATTAAAATTCTAGACTCATACTTACTCTGAGAACCCCTTCCATTTCAGCAGAAACTCTACTCTTCCCTTCACCACTCTGCGGTCCAAAACCTTCTCCACCACATACTCTTCTTCTTCCTCTTCCACCTCCTCCTTGCTCTTCTTTCCTGCTCTGGTCGCCAGTTTGCCGTCTGCTGAAGGTGTGTGTGGGGGGGGGGGCATGCAGAGATAATGATACAAGGGTTAGAAGAACTAATGGGAGATGTGAGTGAATTCTAGTTGACCGTTTTTTACTAGATTAAAATCTTTGAATGGAGAAAATGCAAGGGCTGATGAGGGGACCAATTCATAGGACTCCAGAGTGTCAAGTATCTCCTGCATTCAAACTGAAAGAACTACTAAAATGTAAGGCCCAAAAGTCATTAACTGGAGCTACAAGCTACATGCACAGTAGCCTGGACCAACCACACTTCATTTAGCAGAACATCTCCAGATGTTCCTGTGTGAAAATGGAAAGTTCAGAAAGACGTTTTGATGGTGCAACAAGGCCGGCCTGGTCGCTTCTTTAAGGGAATACAGTGGGGTTCGAAGGTTTTGGGCAAGTTGGAGGTGCGACATGCAAAGACCAGTAAAATGTTTATGAATATGTAGCGAATCTGTCGACGTGGGTAGCCGTTGATAGGTTTACACGGCATCTGAACAGACTCGGAGACCATTGATGAAAACAAGTAAAGGAGTTTTCACAGAGATACTTTTTTTTATATATCCTAGGCTATTTATTTCAGATAATTTTCATTTCCATGTGTTGCATACGGTGGCCGACAGGGGCCACAGCCCTGCAACTTCAGAAAACACATGCAAATAGGCAAAACACAAGCAAATTAAGAAAACAACTTCATTAATTTGACAACATATATGCGCAGCATTCAGCAAACGCGATGCATATACACACAACACAACCAAATACATAAACGCGCTGCAAATAAAAAACGATGCAAACAGAAAAGCACACAAACCACAAAAACAAATGCAAGTACAAAACGCGCTGCATAAAGAATCCACAACGGAAGTGCTCCAGGCCTCTAGGGGGAGCGCTAAGTGGAACAGCTGATTTTAGACCCCACGGAACGAGAGCGAGCGAGCTGATGAGAGGTTTGTTAGGAAACGGGACCAAAAGTGAAGATAGCGGCGAGATAACAAGGTTAGTATTCATTTTAACATTTTGTCCTCCTCTTTTACAGTATTTTAACAGAGCAACAGGTTTACGTAGCTAGCTGCGGTGTTGACACTGACTTCTACAATAGTTTGCTAGTGACAACATCGTGTGCCTGATCTTTCATAGCTAACGTTAGTCCGCAGTGGTAAGGATAACTAACTACTTAACTGGGCACCTGAGTGTTTTGATTGCATTAACGTTAGTTTCCTCTTCTCTGAATCGTCTCTACATATGATAGAATACTGTATTGATCAGCGAGGTAACTTTGCACAAGAGGAAGGAGCATTAGATATGCTCAGGAAGAAATAAAGATCAGGGAAAGGTGACAAGGAAAGAAAGAGAGGTGAAATAATTAAACAAAACACAGGGTAAACATTCATATACAGAGAGATATAAGATCAGCAGACAATAAACATTTCACATTCCTCTGATGTAATCTTTCTCTTTATTTAGTGATGATCGCTATGTAATGTTTGTTATTTAGTTGATTTAGTTAATTCATCATATCAATGTCAATATTTCAGACTTCCAGCTTTTAGCTCATACATATTTTGTTTAAAATATGAAGAGGTCAGGATTAGATTTGACTGATTTATTTCAACATTTTAACAGCTTCTATAATAATGTAGTAGTTCTTGGTACATAGAATTAAATATTAAATCTGAATCAGATTTTGAGCCAATTAAGGGCAAGGAGAGTTTGTTAGTCTCACTGCCATGGGCAAGAAATAGTTCTTATAGCATGAGGTTTTGGTCATGACAGACCTCAACTTTTTACCAGAGGAAAGGGGTTAAAACAGATGTCCAGGGTGGGAGGGACCTGCCCTAATTCTCCTGCACTCCTGGTTCTGGATAAGTCTTGAGGAGATGGCAGACTGCAGCTGAATATCTTCTCTGTAGACCGGATGATGTTATGGAGCCTGTCCTTGTCGAAAATGTTGCTGTTTAATATTTTTCTCCCGAAATGCTTGTTACTAACCTAGCTCTGGGGAGTCATTCCCCGGAGTCCTTATGGTCTTTTCCCCCCCAGCATGTTTCCTTGGATCAGGGAGGCTCCAAAATCATGGTTGCAGCTGTCGCCATGGTCCCGCTACACGTCCTGCGATGCCATGTTACATCCAGCCACGTCCTGCTGTGCCTTGGAACACAGCAGAGTGCCCTGCTATGCCATGAACTACTACAAAGAACTACTACAAACTACTATTTTTTGTGACTGTTATTGCCACTCTTCATTCTAATCCCAACCGGTCGTCAGACACCGCCTACCAAGAGCCTGGGTCTGGGTCTGTCCCAGGTTTCTTCCTAAAAGGAAGTTTTTCCTCGCCACTGTCCCACTGTTGCTTGCTCTGGAGGAAACTACTAGAACTGTTGGGTCCTTGTACATTATAGAGTGGTCTAGACCTCCTCTATCTGTAAAGTGTCTCGAGCTTCAGACAGCCCCACAAAAGAGGATCTGATTAGAAAGTATTTCCATGATGGCTACAGCTACGATGAAATTTTGGATTTCCTGGCAACAACTCACAATGTTAAAATAAGAAGAACATGAAGCTGTTTGTAAAGTCTACAACAGTGCAAATGTACATTGTTATTATTTGGTAGGCCTTTCCATTTTCCTCCTTGTATTTCTGCACTGTGAAAGGGGGGTCTGTTCCTGGGATGTTTCTAACTTCCTGAGCATCAGGGTACAATAAAACACGTGAACCATCTTCCATATCCTGGTTAAAATCTTTCAGCTTCTTTACAGCAGCCAGCAGTTGATCAGATGACCATTGAGGTTGAATATCAAGGGGAAGTGACTTCCCTCTCACAGGTTTAAGGGAATCACCTGTCATCGTCATTACTCCAACATAAATCTGCAGAAAGTAAGGGAAATGGAAAATGTCACTAGATGTGAGCGATATATTTAATAATAGAAACAATGTTGCTGTTAAAAATGGCATACCTTTGCTAATTTCTGTTTCTATTCCTTCATCATTAATATTTCCTGCAGAGCATTTTAGAACACATTTAATCTGCTAGTTATTGAAGTAGACAAGCCACATAGTGCGGAGGTGTACAGTATTTAAAAAAAAGAACATAATTTAAAATTTCAAACCAAAAAGTGTCTGCTGATCTTCTGTATATGGATATTTACCCTGTGTTCAGTTTAATTCTGTCACCTCTTTCTTTCCTTGTCACCTTTCCCTGCTATTTATTTCGCCTTGAGCGAAATAATGATCTTATGCTCCCTTCCCCTTTCACCCTTCATCTTCACATTTTATCCCTTTTTTCTTCAACCCTTCTCTCTCATCCTAATCTCCCTGTGCTCTCTCTGATATTTATCTACTCTCTGCTTCTCGTTTTGCCCCTTAAACGTAGATTAATTTACATTTATTTTTAATGCAATCAAAACACTCAGGTGCCCAGTTAAGTAGTTAGTTATCCTTACCACTGCGGACTAACGTTAGCTATGAAAGATCAGGCACACAATGTTGTCACTAGCAAACTATTGTAGAAGTCAGTGTCAACACCGCAGCTAGCTACGTAAACCTGTTGCTCTGTTAAAATACTGTAAAAGAGGAGGACAAAATGTTAAAATGAATACTAACCTTGTTATCTCGCCGCTATCTTCACTTTTGGTCCCGTTTCCTAACAAACCTCTCATCAGCTCGCTCGCTCTCGTTCCGTGGGATCTAAAATCAGCTGTTCCACTTAGCGCTCCCCCTAGAGGCCTGGAGCACTTCCGTTGTGGATTCTTTATGCAGCGCGTTTTGTACTTGCATTTGTTTTTGTGGTTTGTGTGCTTTTCTGTTTGCATCGTTTTTTATTTGCAGCGCGTTTATGTATTTGGTTGTGTTTTGTGTATATGCAGCGCGTTTGCTGAATGCTGCGCATATATGTTGTCAAATTAATGAAGTTGTTTTCTTAATTTGCTTGTGTTTTGCCTATTTGCATGTGTTTTCTGAAGTTGCAGGGCTGTGGCCCCTGTCGGCCACCGTAGTTGCAGCTGTATGTCTATACAACATACAACTTTCAACATAAGAGGAATGTAGCACATTATGGATGTGAAAGCAGTTATAAATAGCCTATGTGACAATAAAAGTTGTTTGGTTAACAACAAATAATCGTGATCACAATATTGATCAAATTAATTGTGATTATCATTTTGGCCGTTATCGTGCAGCCCTAACTCAGAGTTCTGCATTCATAACGGACTGGAGGAAACATAGTATTGGCTGAATGTACTTGTAGATAGATAGATACTATAGATAGCTAGATACTTTAGATATAGATAGATATTATGAATAGATAGATACTATAAATAGATACTATAGAGATAGATAGATAAATAGATAGATAGATACTTCATTCATCCCAAAGGAAAATTTAGAGGCAAGACAACATAACAAAAACACAATCACACATACACATAGTACACTCTCTTGGAATATGACAACTTCTTTAGACCTTTTGATGTTACTGTACTTTATTGATTTTTTCCAGTTTCTTTTAAAATTTGGACTATTTCAGGATTTTCTTTAGTACTGTGAAGTTAATTTTGCAGTAAATGAATGCTTAAAGAAACACCATGGACTGCTAACTAGCCTGTTACCTTCTGCCCGAGGCTGCTAGCATATACAACTCCTCTCAAACTGACTAATAACACGGAAAAATTACGTTAAATCAGACAACACAGCACACATTAGAAGAGAGCTGAGACTTTAACGCTAGCAGTTAGCCACGAAGCTAACAGCGGAGCTAGCAGTTAGCCACAAAACTAACAGCGGAGCTAACAACGGAGCTAGCCCGGCGTGTTAACGCATGCGCCGCTCGGGCTTCTAGTCGCTTATTGTTTGCACGCACTCTGGCTGCCATGTAAAAGAGCAGTTATTAAGATATTTACCTGAACGCGTGCGGGTTCACCTGGAGCTCTGTCTCCGAAAAAACTCACCTAGACGCTCGGCAGCAAACAAAACACACAGCTATCCCGCCGCCAGCCTACACTTCTTGTTTCCTTAACATCGGGGCTTTTCAGATTAAAAGTCTAAAAGACAGAAGGCCGCCGCCTGCAGGTCATGTAAATAATCACTACTTTTAGCGTGTATAGAGCAGCATATCTCCACCAGACTCCATGTAAATAATCACTACTTTTAGCATGTATAGAGCAGCATATCTCCACCAGACTCCATGTAAATAATCACTACTTTTATCGTGTATAGAGCAGCATATCTCCACCAGACTCCATGTAAATAATCACTACTTTTAGCGTGTATAGAGCAGCATATCTCCACCAGACTCCATGTAAATAATCACTACTTTTAGCGTGTATAGAGCAGCATATCTCCACCAGACTTCATGTAAATAATCACTACTTTTAGCGTGTATAGAGCAGCATATTCATAAGTACGCTCATCTCCCCCCCCCCCCATTCATATGAGTCAGCCGTCTCTCTGTGAGTACAAAGTATCAAATTAATCGTGATTATCATTTTGGACGTTATCGTGCAGCCCTAACTCAGAGCTCTGCATTCATAACGGACTGGAGGAAACATAGTATTGGCTGAATGTACTTGTAGATAGATAGATACTATAGATAGCTAGATACTATAGATATAGATAGATATTATGAATAGATAGATACTATAAATAGATACTATAGAGATAGATAGATAAATAGATAGATAGATACTTTATTCATCCCAAAGGAAAATTTAGAGGCAAGACAACATAACAAAAACACAATCACACATATACACATAGTACACTCTCTTGAAATATTACAACTTCTTTAGACCTTTTGATGTTACTGTACTTTGATTTTTTCCAGTTTCTTTTAAAATTTGGACTATTTCAGGATTTTCTTTAGTACTGTGAAGTTAATTTCGCAGTAAATGAATGCTTAAAGAAACACCATGGACTGCTAACTAGCCTGTTAGCTTCTGCCCGAGGCTGCTAGCATATAAAACTCCTCTCAAACTGACTAATAACACGGACAAATTACGTTAAATCAGACAACACAGCACACATTAGAAGAGAGCTGAGACTTTAACGCTAGCAGTTAGCCACGAAGCTAACAGCGGAGCTAGTAGTTAGCCACGAAGCTAACAGCGGAGCTAACAATGGAGCTTGCCCGGCGTGTTAACGCATGCGCCGCTCGGGCTTCTAGTCGCTTATTGTTCGCACACACTCTGGCTGTCGTGTAAAAGAGCAGTTATTAAGATATTTACCTGAACGCGTGCGGGTTCACTTGGAACTCTGACTCCGAAAAAACTCACCTAGACGCTCGGTAGCAAACAAAACACACAGCTATCCCGCCGCCAGTTCCTGTTTCCTTAAAATCGGGGCTTTTCAGATTAAAAGTCTAAAAGACAGAAGGCCGCCTGCAGGTCATGTAAATAATCACTACTTTTAGCGTGTATAGAGCAGCATATCTCCACCAGACTCCATGTAAATAATCACTACTTTTAGTGTGTATAGAGCAGCATATCTCCACCAGACTCCATGTAAATAATCACTACTTTTAGCATGTATAGAGCAGCATATCTCCACCAGACTCCATGTAAATAATCACTACTTTTATCGTGTATAGAGCAGCATATCTAAAAATAAATCTGATTTATAAAACCGTGCCCATGCACATCTGTATGTAATATTCTGTTTATAAATCACATATTACCTACAAGTGTGCATATGTGAATCAGCCTCTTATCCCTCCTTGTACATGCCCATTTTTAATTTTAATACTATGTTGATATTTAAAGAATAACTTGTGTATATTTCAACCTGGGCTCTATCCCCCCCCCCCCCCCCCCCGTGGTTCTGTGTATGCAGTAGCATTTTGAAATACATTCTTTGGGCAGGAAAACAGTGTAAAGACCTCCGAACTGGAGTGATGTGAATATTGAGTTAATATATAAATTTATTATAACTTAAATGATAATTTCATACAATCATAACTCAAGAAATGTTCTCACGATATGAACACATATACACACACACACACACACTTACTTTCTACATTTTCAGGATTTTAAATATTTAAATAATATTTAATAAAGAAAAGTTTGGTTATTGTTATTACTACACACATGTCAGGTTGATTTAATTATAAATAAATACTCTATATTACATATTATGTTGTAGTTTTTCCGTTGTTGTTTTTTGTAACCGTTAAATCATTTATTTTTAATGTGTTCAGTGTTACAGGAAAAATACAGTTTTTTTTAAATCTGGTGACCTACTTTAATTCTATTGGTTGCTGTTAACTTCCCGTCCAATCAGCTGTCGATGTGAGGGCAGAGGGGCGGGCCTTCGGCGGTGACGAGGAGAACGACTGTTATCCGTGATGATGAAGAGAATCAGTAGGTTGGTTCAAGATGGCGACCTGTGCAGACGTCTTATTCTGAGCTCCGAGGCTCTGACCGAGTACCAATGATTTAAATTGACTTTTTGAGACTATGTCAAAGAAATTTTAGTGAAATACCAATTAGCATACAAACTGTTAGGTGTTAGCCAAAGTTTTGCTAGCTAAATCAGGACACGTGTGCAGTGCACTGTGTGGATTTTACAGGAAGCCAATGCAGAGAAGCTAAAACAGGAGAGATGTGATCTCTTTTCCTGGTTCCTGTCAAAACACGTGCTGCAGCATTCTGGATCAGCTGAAGAGTCTTTATGGACTTTTTTGAGCGGCCTGATAATAAAGAATTGCAATAATCCAGCTTAAAGTAGCAAATGCATGGACTAGTTTTTCTGCATAGATTTTAGACAGGACATTCCTGAATTCCTGAATGTGATGAAACTATTCAGGAAACTATGGTAGGCCTGGCCACAATTTCAAGACAGGGAGATCATTCTGTGAAGGTTATTGAGAGTTTAACTCAGCAGAGTTTGATTGTGCGAAGTCAACACAAACAAAGAAATGTGTTTCCACCCTGTTTCGAACAGGGGACCTTTCGCGTGTTAGGCGAACGTGATAACCACTACACTATGGAAACTGATGAAAAGATTTTAACTGCATGTTCGTGGGGAAATGCACCATTCATATTTTACTGCAGATGTTTAAAATGCTGTTAGACATGTTCATTTTTGACACAGAGATTTTTAAAGAGAGAGATGCTTTGTTATGGATTGAGTTACAGCGAATATGTAGTAAACCTAAACATATCTACATATATTTACTGTGGCCTAAATGCTGGAATAGTATCACCTATCGATTGATTTTCCAAAAATAGAGCTTGGGCATTCCTCGGGGAGATTTTTCTACCAGCTTAGGCCTCAAGGAAGTCCCGGCGAACGCGTTGGACTACTCATGAGGGGAAAGCGGGCCTTGGCTCAGGCTGTGTTCAGCATGGGAGGAGACTCCTGATCCTAAATGGGAATACTGTCCAGCGATGGAAAGAGCACAACTCCTGGACAATTCCCACCAAGAGCAAGCACTAGGTGACAGAGGCAAGGAAAAACTTCTTTTTAAGAGGCAGAAACCTCGAGCAGAACCATGGCTCAGGGTGGACGGTCATCTTCCCCGACCTGTTGGGGGTGAGAGAAAGAGAGACAGAGAAAGAGAGAGACAGAGAGAAAGAAAGACACACTGTTAGAGTTTTTATTGTATATTTGTGGTAACTACACAGTATCATAACTGTACATGTTTTTTACAATATAATACCCTTACAGTAACTTACTGGCAACACGTTCAAGACAACCCAAAAAGTGGTGCTATACCTGTTTGCACGAATGTAATAATCTATTCAGTTGGATTAGTAATGTCAGACAGGGACAAAGTGCAAACCGCAGTGCACTGCCTCTGTCTGTGGATCCTGGAGGCCGCTTGATTGATTGATATTCTCACTTATTTGAACAATAATAGAGATCTAATGTTTTATCAAACCGGGTTGGGTAAGTAACCTTTCTGTGAATTGACATGTAAGAACAATACAATGCACGTCCAGCTTCTGCATTTCCGCATGAGGCAGCTTCCCAAATTTCTAAGTAACAGGAAAATACCCTGATAAGCATACATGTGCAGCTCAACCTCAAAAAGCCATGAAGCAAAAGCTTGTGGCTTAAAGATTGAGCTCCCGCTCACTTGATGTAATACAAGCAAATACATAAGGCCCCACCCAACAGTTTTGTGATACATGGCGTGCAACAGTATGTCAATGATCAAGCTTGTTACTGTGACCAAGAAATCACCAGCAAAATGATTGATATATCATCAGTTCCGAAATTTTCTTGGATGCCAAATATTTGAATTCAAAGTCAGAATCCAAATGACATGTAAGAAAAATACAATACACGTCCAGCTTCTACATTTTCGCATGAGTCAGCTTCCCCAATTGACGTGTAAGAACAGAGTAACAGGAAAATAGCCTGATAAACATACATGTTCAGCTCAACCTCAAAAAGCCATAAAGCAAATGTTCATCAGACAGGCGCAGTCTCTATCTAATCTAATTATAACATCTAATCATGTTTGTTCATGTCCAAAGTGAGATTCACCCCCGTCCAATCACGTAGCAGGATGACAATGGACCTAGCCAATCATAACGCTGATTAATTGGAAAGATTGGATGACGCACCACGTACATGACGCTAACGTACCCAGCGTGCCTAGATTTTCTTGGATTGGAAGATGGCGCCCGTGTGTTTGGCTCCCGTCTACCTCTGCTGAGAGTGTTAATGTTTTTCCTATATCTGCTGTCTGTTGTATGGAGTGTGTCACCGCTGCTGGTGTATGATCGCCTGACACTTCTTAATATTCGCGAATCTCTGGAAATACTGCCAATTTGCGGCTTTGCTGGTCACTCAAAGAGGCTTCCGCCTTATCTGGAGTCTATACCGCCGCATCTATGGCGTTCTTCCTGCTGGTTACCTCGAAACAGTCGTCGCAGAAAACGCGGAAAGCGAGGGGGAGTCCTCGTTAAACTGAAAATATTTCTGGCTTCCTCCCTCCACGATCCCTGTCGTCTACCAGCCGTTATCTTCACAGACTACAGTGGCTACGATTTGCGGAGTTCCACGGAGTACAGATATCGGTGGCTCCGACCGGTTCTTCGGGATACCGGAGTGCTGCTCCCATGCTGTCGGCCAGTGCGGATCTCTCAGCGGGGTTGTGTGCCGGGAAATCTCCGCTCGCTCAGTCGCTTCTCTCGCCAGTCTGACCGATGCTCAGTTCGTACGGCCCTAATAAATGTCAGATCGCTTACAAATAAGACGTTTATTTTGAACGACTTTTTTACAACACATGATCTGGATTTCCTCCTGTTGACAGAAACCTGGTTGAAACCAGGTGAGAACAGCGCCTTTTCGGAGCTCCTCCCCCCGGCTGTTCCTTCGTCAGCACTCCGCGAGCTGTCGGTCGCGGGGGAGGCCTGGCTGCTATATTTAAGGAGAGCTTCAGATGCCGGACGATAACCGCCAATAACTACTCCAGCTTTGAACTGCAGCTGTTTGTGATCAACCTTACCTGCCCTGTGCTGTGTGCCACAGTTTATCGCCCACCCAGATCTAATAAGGACTTTCTTCAAGAGTTCTCAGAGTTTTTGTCTGAGTTTCTCCCAAAGTTTGATAAACTGCTGATTTGTGGAGACTTTAATATTCATGTTTGTTGTGCAGAAAATCAACTGGCCAACGAATTTAAAGGCCTTTTAGTCTCCTTTGATCTCACCCAATCTGTTAATGCACCAACACACGAGTATGGGCACACTCTTGACCTTGTCATCTCCCATGGGCTTTCAGTTTCCCTCAGAGAAATAGTCGACACTGCTATCTCGGATCACCTCCCTGTTGTTTTCAACTTTGCTGCCCCTCCACCTGCCAATAAGCCAGTTTCCCTAGCTCGCAGACGCCGAATCTTTACTCCATCAACGGCTGGGGAGTTTGCTGCTGCTTTCAGAAACTCTCAGCTGCCTGATGGTTGTAGGCTGGTTCCTCACCTTTGTCCAGACAGCCTACTCTCTACTTTCCATTCAACATGTTCTGCGATTCTTGACTCTGTTGCCCCTTTTCGGCAAAAAACTGCCAAAACTAAGTCAGATCCCTGGCTGAATGACCATACCCGTCTGCTCAGACAACAATGCAGACAGGCTGAACGGCGGTGGAAAAAGGATAAACTGCATGTATCCCTGGGCTGGTTAAGGGTCAGTTTGGCTGCTTACCAGAGAGCTCTAAAGGAAGCCAAGTCCAAATATTTGTCCTCCATTATTGCTAACAGCTCTCATAATCCAAGATTGCTATTTAATACTATTGACTCTGTCATTAATCCATGCCCTACTGTCCTGTCCGATGCCTCTACTGCAACCTGCGAGGAGTTTGTGTCTTTTTTCACTGATAAAGTGGCATCTGTCAGGCAGAATATCTGTAATATGAATTTATCTTTTGATGATGTCTGTGCTCCTCCGGCACAGACTGCTGTATTTGAGCGGATTGAGACCATTTTTTTGTTTTCTTTTACTAAAGTAGTTAGTGGCATGAAACCCACGAACTGCCCCTTAGATATTATTCCAGCCAAGTTTTTGAAGGAGGTTCTGAGCTCCGTTGGGTCAAGTCTGCTTGTGTTTATAAACACTTGTCTTGGCTCAGGGTCTGTTCCAGCTGCCTTCAAACACGCTATGGTTAGGCCCCTCTTAAAAAACCCAAATCTTGACCCCTCTGTGCTCTCCAATTTTAGACCTGTCTCTCACTTGTCTTTTCTTTCTAAGGTTTTAGAAAAAGTTGTTTTTATTCAATTACAGACATTTTTGGAGATCAATTCTATTCTTGATAAATTTCAGTCTGGTTTTAGATCCCGGCATAGCACAGAGTCAGCACTGTTAAAGGTGCACAACGATATTGCCTTGTCTGTGGATGCTGGGAATCCTGCTGTGCTGGTACTGCTCGACCTCACAGCAGCCTTTGATACAGTTGACCATGCCGTCCTTGTATCTCGCCTAGAGCACGTCGGCATCTGTGGCACCGCTCTCCAGTGGTTTAGGTCATACCTGGCAAACAGGAGTTTCTCTGTCGCGATTGGTGACCACTGCTCCTCAAAGGCGTCGTTGCCCTGTGGGGTGCCACAGGGATCTATTCTCGGCCCTATTCTGTTTTCAATGTATATGCTACCTCTAGGAGCAATTATAAAAAAGCACAACCTGTCTTTTCACTTTTATGCCGATGACTTGCAGATATATTTGCCCATGAAACCAAACAAAAACACTGCACTTACTAAGCTACTGGACTGCATCACAGATATAAAGCAGTGGCTGTCACAGAACTTTTTGCACTTAATCGACAGCAAAACTGAATGCATTTTGTTTGGTTCTCCATCTATGTCAAATGCTCTCACCACAAACTCTGGCACTCTGGCCCCCCTTTTTAAATCTCATGTTAAAAATCTTGGGGTAACATTTGATAATGGGCTTAAATTTGACAAACAGATTAGCTCTGTTGTCAGTTCAAGCTTTTTTCAGCTCCGTCTTTTGGCCAAAGTCAAGTCCTTTCTCAGTCAGCAGGATCTCGAGAAGGCAATCCATGCTTTCATCAGTTCAAGACTGGACTACTGCAATGCCCTTTACGTTGGCCTCAGTCAGTCATCAATTTCTCGTCTCCAACTTGTGCAGAATGCTGCTGCCCGATTTTTAACAAACACGTCCAGACGTGAACACATTACCCCTGTGTTGTCGTCACTCCACTGGCTTCCAGTCCGTTTTAGAATTGATTTTAAACTCTTGCTGTTTGTTTTCAACGCCATTTATGGCTTGGCCCCCTCTTACTTGTCTGAGATTTTAACTTTTCGCAATTGTGGCAGAGCCTTGCGCTCCTCGGGTCAGCTTCTGTTGGAGGTCCCTAGGTCAAGACTTAAACAGTGGGGCGATCGTTCTTTTGCCGTCGCTGCTCCCAGACTGTGGAACAAACTACCCCCTGACATCCGCACCACTACTGACCTCAGCCTTTTTAAAACGAAGCTTAAGACCCACTTTTTTAAATTAGCATTTAATTCTGACTAGGACAATACTGTCTCTTAGGTGTCCTTCTGTCTGCTCCTTTTTATACATTTCTGGAAGGCTTTTAATGTCCTGCAGCGCTGCACCACTACAGCACTTTTAATTGTATCTGTTTGTTCGACATGTGTTTTGTATTGTTTTATGGCTTTGTTGTAAAGCACTTTGGGTACCTTTCGGCTATTGTAAAGGGCTATACAAATAAACTTGATTGATTGATTGATTGAATTTTATAATCATGGTACCACGTACACCTTTGAGCATCCCTATGTTTGAACATAATGTTTGTTATGGACAATCCATGACTAGCACAGAAGAGGTTTAGATCAGGGAAGCCGTTCCTCCCAATCACGCTTCTCCAAGTATCTACAACATCACCCATGTGTGTGTTGAAGTCCCCCAGCAGAACTATGGAGTCCCCTATTGGAGCCCCAAACAGGACTCCATTCAAGGTCTCCAAGAAGGCCGAATACTCTGAACTCTTGTTTGGTGCATATGCACAAACAACAGTCAGAGTTTTCCCCCCCATCACCCGCAGGCGTAGGGAGGCGACCCTCTCCTCCACCGGGGTACACTCCAACGCAGCGGCGCTCAGCCGGGGGCTTGTGAGTATCCCCACACCCGCCCGGCGCCTCTCATCCTAGTCCAACCCCTATCCAGGAGTACCCCGACCGGGTCTGGTCTGTCAAAGCCCCTGACCTTTGCTGCCACCCATGTCGCAGCGCACCCGACCCCATTGGTGGGCCACGTAGTTTTTTTGGGTTGTGCCCGGCTGGGCTCCGTGGCAAACCCGGCCACCAGGCGCTCGCCTCCGGGCAGGGTCCCTCAATCCCTTACTCACTTTTTCATAGGATATTTGAACCATTCTGTCTGGCCCTACCAGGAGCACAAAGCTCTAGACAAAACAGCCCTCAAGTTCATAAGGACACACAAACCTCTCCACCACAATAAGGTGATGGGTCCCGGAGAACATAAATACAGTAAAATAGAAACTGTAAAACATGTACGGTTAAAGTGCTTGTTGGGCTGTCTGATAGTCTGAGGTATAAAAGAGAGAGCACACCGCTTAGTTTGGGTCTCGAGCAGAACCATGGCTCAGGGTGGATGGTCATCTGCCTCGACTGGTTGGGGGTGAGAGAAAGAGACAGACAGAGAAAGAGAGAGACAGAGAGAAAGAGAGAGACATGGAGAATTGCAGCAGAGGGTGTCGAGCAGGAGCATGGAGGCAGCAGCTGACTCCAACCACAGATCCAAACTCCACAGCTCCAGAGTCATAAACACCTGCAGGAAGCAGTAGGAGGAGAGAGGAGAGGGGCGTGATAGCACAAGACTCCAGGAAATGGAAGAAATAGAGTTAGTAACATGCATTAATGGGATTAGGTTGCATACAAATGGAGAGAAGGAGGAGGTGAGAGGTACTTAGTGCATCATGGGAAGTCCCCCGGCAGTGTAGGCATATAGCAGCACAACTAAGGGATGGTTCAGGACTCACCCGAGCCAGCCCTAACTATAAGCTTTATCAAAGAGGAATGTCTTAAGCCTACTCTTACATGTGGAGATGGTGTCTGCCACCTGAACCCAAACTGGAACCTGGTTCCACACAAGAGGTGCTTGATAGCTGAACGCTCTGGCTCCCATTCTACTTTTAGAGACTCTAGGAACCACAAGTAACCCTGCATTCTGGGAACGCAGGGCTCTGTTGGGGTACTATGGTACTCTGAGCTCTTTAAGATCAGACGGTGCCTGAACATGAAGAGCTTTGTAGGTGAGAAGAAGGATTTTAAATTCTAATCTGGATTTTACAGGAAGCCAGGGCAGAGAAGATAAAACAGGAGAGATGTGATCTCTTTTCCCGGTTCCTGTCAGAACACGTGCTGCAGCATTCTGGATCAGCTGAAGAGTCTTTGTGGACTTTTTCGAGCAGCCTGACAATAAAGTATTGCAGTAATCCAGTTTAGAAGTAAAAAATACATGGACTAGTTTTTCTGCATCAATTTTAGACATGATTTTCCTGAATTCCCGAATTTGATTACTGCACTATGGAAACTGCGGTAGGCCTGGCCACAATTTCACGTCAGGAATATTTTTCCGTGTAGCTTATTTAGAGTTCAACTCAACGGAGTTTGATTGTGCGAGGGAACATGATCGAAGAAATGTGTTTCCGCGCTGTTTCGAACAGGAGTCCTTACGCATGTGAGACGTGATAACCACTACACTACAGAAATTGATGAAAGAGGAAATTTTGCATGTTCGTGGGGAAATGCACCATTCATATTTTACTGTAAATGTTTAAAATGCTGTTAGACATGTTAATTTTTGTCACATAGAGATTTTAAACTGGATTCAGTCACAGATGCTTTGTCATGGATTTGAGTGACAGCGAATATGTAGTAAACCTTAATATATCTACATGTATTTACTGTGTTATAAATGCTGGAATAGCACCACCTATCGATTGATGTGCCAAAATAGAGCTTGGGCATTCCTCGTTAGTATAATGGACAGTATCTCCGCCTGTCACGCGGAAGATCGGGTTTCGGTTCCCCGACGGCGAGATTTTTTTACCAGCTTGGGCCTCGAGGAAGTCCCAGCAAACACGTTGGACTACTCATGAGGGCAAAGCGGGCCTTGTCTTAGGCTGTGTTGAGCATGGGAGGAGAACTCCTGACCCTGAATGGGAATATTGTCAAGCAAATGTGAAAGAGCCCAACTCCTGGACATGAACAACACGTCTCAAGGCGCAGAAGGAGGTGGGAGAGTGTCAAGTCTGGGCACCTTAGAATTCCTCATATGCTCTTTGCAGATGATGTGGTTCTGTTGGCTTCATCAGGCAGGGATCTACAGCGCCCACTGGGGCAAATTAAAGTCCAGTGTCAAGCAGTTAGGATGAAAGTCAGCCCCTCCAAGTCTGAAAGCGCAGGATTGCTCCTGCATGTCCTTGTATCTCAAAGGCATATTTCAAATCTGCAATCTGCATTCTGAAGTTTAAGAGAACACTTTTAATTCTATTCTTTTGCACTATTGCACTTGTGGTTCAAATTGTTATGATGTTTTTATGCACAGCTCCTCTTCTGTTTACCTTTGATTTAAATAATTTCGATGGTCGGGGGGCAGACAGGTGTGTGAACATGTTTATGCTGGAGAGCACAATGTGATCTCTTGCAGGTCTCTGCTACTGTGTGGATTTCCATGTGTTGGAAAGCACAATGTTACTATTACATGAGATAGTTTGCAGCTGCGGTTTGTATGATTGAGTGTTTGTGGGGGGCCGTGTATGTGTGCCGGTGTTAGTGGGTCTTTACATGTGCTCACTGCTGTAAAGCACAATAGTGCTCCATTGGACCACCAGGTCAAAATTGACACAGGAAAAAAACCCACAAATACTTAGAATTTAAAACCCCAAAATTCAATGGAATTGATAATTAATTTTACTTGCGAAAAGCATAATTGACAACTAACTACTAACTATTTTTGGTTAATAGAAGCTCATTTCTGATAAAGAAATGAAACAAGTCAAATTTGAGTCTAAGACAAAGGAAAACAAGTTTTATACTGAAATAGACTCAATCTTACTAGTGGGTACTCGCCATTTTGCCATGCTGACCGAGGTAAAAACAGCAACAACATGTTGTTCCCAAAGTGATCCCCTTTTCATGCATTTGCTTTAGTTAAGGCATGCATAAAGTAATGGCAAATGGAAACGGTTGTGCTTTCTGGCAGATGAAATCATTCATAGCTTATAATTCAGAGAAACAAGGTAAAAATCAGTTCAGTTTAATGTCACAGATATAAGTAGGTACATGCACAAACATGTCAAAGCAGCATCAGGTTGACAAAGGGAATGACGTCTGGTTGGCGGACTGATCGGCCAACGTCAGGCTGGTTTTGAGCTGTTTGCGTCCGTTCAGGGGCGATTGAACATCTGCAAGTTTTTGAATAGCTGCCTCAGCTTCTACTTCATTGGTTTCCAGTTGTGCTGAAAAATAATATGTAGAAATCGTTAGCCTGTCATAAAATATAATCAGAAAGCTCAATCTGGCAGTGGAGCCAAAAAAACACTACATGCCAAACAAACTACTTGACCATTGCCGTTCGATTCACTGACAGATCACAGCTACGTCTACGCACTAGACCTACAGTACCCAAAGAATCTCGAGCTTACATTCACATTTATCCAAAAAGTTGTAATGTGTCGTGAGGACAACAAACCACTGAAAGGGCGTCTACTGACGCTGAAGAATGATTTGTTCAATGAGTGAATCACTCAGAATGGACTATTTATTGAGCTGAGTTGGGGAAGTTTTTAAAATTCTTCCTCCTTCTTCCTCAGATTTAATACATTGATTGTTAATAGATAAATATCACAACATTGACTTATTGCCCAGCAAAAGTTTTTGTACTGAATAATTTGTGGGAAACGACTGTTCAATTCATGCACTATACATGTTTAATGTTCTGTTGCCTAATGCCTACCTTGATGTTGCCAGTTGAAGTACAGCACAGTAGAAACCAGTACTTTATTTGAATGTTTTATTTTTTTTAAATTTAGTTGCAGCCTTCAAGGTACAGTAAGTGCCGCAACATTTTTAAACAGTGGTAAATGGCTCTACATTCTAATTGTTGTTAATGCTTTAGAGGATGGATTTACTTAGAATCGTATTGAATTTGATCATTACTCCTTGAGTGAGTGACTTTTTATCATGAAGTTTACTGAATAATGTTACATGGAGACCCAAAATACTGAATCTACCCACTGTAGCAATGACCAATGACCACTAACAGAATGTGGAACTATTAACACTTAATGCACTTTAAAATTCATTTCCTTTTCCTTTTGTTTTAATTTAGGACAAGCACTTTGTTTTAAATGAGCTCATTTGATTCGTGCCTTTTAAAAAGCACATTGTGTCGAATAAAAAAAGTTGTTAAATTGTCACTGTTGTGTCACTTTCACATTTTCTAACATTATTAGCTGATTATAATTGTGTAGTGGGCCGACATCAGTATTGTGGTTTAGAATTCATTTTGAGTGCATGTCCCACATTATGAGTTGAAAAATGTTAAACATGTTGATTGTATTTACCACATTATATGAGTTGAAAAATATTTACAATTTTGAGTGAATTACTCCCTAATTATAAGTTGAGGAATATCAATAATTATAAGATAACATTAAAATAATTTAAGGCAACTGTCAATGTAATTTTTATTTTATGTATACTTAAAACTTTTAAAAACATCACTAAAATATTTTTGTGTAATCTGTTACAAAATAATTTTTGAGTTCTGTGAACTTATTAGGGTTTACAGTGATACAGATAGAGTAGGTCTAGACCACACTCTATAATTATAACGTCCCAACAATTCCCCCAAGAGCAAGCATGGTGCGACAGTGCGACATGCACAGTGGTGAGGAAAAACTCCCCTACGACATCTCGTAGCAGTCTAAAACTTGGTTCAGACGTTGGTCGACTCCTTGTCGCAGATGTGAAGCTGTTCTCAGAAATAATGATTATGCAGCTTAATATTGGTGCAGCGATTCAAAGTAAAGCAAACCCTTGAGACATTTTTCAGTTCATACAGTAAATGTGATTTGGAATTGATTTGGAATTGAATGTGCAGTGTTCCCAATGCATTGATATTATGTAATTAACAGCTATTCTAAAGATAATTTTGAGCATTATTCACTTTTTTAAACACTTCCATTATTCTGAACACAACTGTACGTGTGTCAGTCCCTCCAGCATTTTGCAATTGTACAATTCACACAAATTCAACCAATCACCGTGACTGTGGTGTGACTGCCAATTTTGACCAACCACTGCAACTTTTCCGTAAATTTGACCAATAACCGGAGTCTCCCGCGACTTCAACTAATCCCAGCACGGCACGTGCCAGACTTTGTCTCAGCATGTGACACACATGGTGGATCCAGGATGGAAATGAGCTAAATTGAGAACTACGCTCATTATTGTGAGTGCGATGATACGTTAAAGTCTAACAAATACTTTATCAAACCATAGGAATGTGTCCCAGGCCAGGTGAGGAATTAACAATGTAAAGATCAACAAGCCACTGACACATATGTTCAAGTTTGATTCAATCACTAAATTATCTTAAACCCTCCAGCTAGTTTCATATTATACCAACATTTGTAGCATCCTGAGCCTTTTTCAGAAGGTTACTACAAAATCTTAGTCTAGAGTAATTTTATTTTACTGAAAAGTTTCCTTTTAAATTTTTAAAAAAATATTCGCAACATACAAAAGACATTGCAACTTTCATCACAAGAAAAAAAAAGTTTTACAAAAGCTCCTGCAAAAATTAGGCATTTTGGGCTGCAATACTTGCAAAAAAGACCACAAAGTTCTGGAGGGACTGATGCGTCCGTCTGCTGAAAAGTACAATATATGATTCATTTCCCCAGTTGTGTGTGTGCCGGTTTATGCTTGAGAATACAATGTGATCTTTTGTAAGTCTCTGGTACTGTGTGCATTTCCATGTGTTGGAAAGCACAATTTTACCATTTCATGAGGTAGTTTGCAGCTGTGGTTTGTATGATTGACGGTTTGTGGGGGGCCGTGTATGTGTGCGGATGTTTTAGTGGGTCTTTACATGTGCTCATCTGCTGTAAAGCACCTTAGTGCTCCATTGGACCACCAGGTCAAAATTAACCTAGGAAAACCAAACACTTTGTATTTAAAACCCTAAAATTCAATGAAATCAGTAATTTACTGGCGAAGATCATTACCACCCATGTTATTTTTGGTTAACATAACCACAAATCACATGACACTTCACACAAGTCAAATTTGACCCCAAGACAAAAGGAAAACAAGTTTTAAACTGATAGACTCAAGCCTACTAGTGGGTACTTGCCATGCTGACTGTTGTAGTTAATCTTAACAGCAACAGTGTTGCTTCCAAAGTGATCCCTTTTTGTGCAATTGTTTTAGTTTGGAGGCATTAAGTAATGGCAAAGGGAAACCATTGTGCTTTGTGGCAGATGAAATGATTCATAGCTTAGAATTTATCAGAAGTATGGTAAAATCAGTTCAGTTTAATATCAACACAAATATAAGTAGATACATGCAGAAACACGTCAAAGCAGCATCAGGTTAACAAGGTAACGGACGTCAGGTTGGCGGAGGGAACAGACGTCTGGTTGGCGGGCTGGTCGCCCAGCGTCAGCTTGGCGGACGTCTGGTTGGCGGGCTGGTCGCCCAGCGTCAGGTTGGCGGACGTCTGGTTGGCGGGCTGGTCGCCCAGCGTCAGCTTGGCGGACGTCTGGTTGGCGGGCTGGTCGCCCAGCGTCAGGTTGGCGGACGTCTGGTTGGCGGGCTGGTCGCCCAGCGTCAGGTTGGCGGACGTCTGGTTGGCGGGCTGGTCGCCCAGCGTCAGGTTGGCGGACGTCTGGTTGGCGGGCTGGTCGCCCAGCGTCAGGTTGGCGGACGTCTGGTTGGCGGGCTGGTCGCCCAGCGTCAGGTTGGCGGACGTCTGGTTGGCGGGCTGGTCGCCCAGCGTCAGGTTGGCGGACGTCTGGTTGGCGGGCTGGTCGCCCAGCGTCAGGTTGGCGGACGTCTGGTTGGCGGGCTGGTCGCCCAGCGTCAGGTTGGCGGACGTCTGGTTGGCGGGCTGGTCGCCCAGCGTCAGGTTGGCGGACGTCTGGTTGGCGGGCTGGTCGCCCAGCGTCTGGCTGGTTTTGAGCCGTTTGGGTCCGTTCAGGGGCAATTGAACATCTGCAAGTTTTTGAATAGCTGCCTCAGCTTCTACTTCATTGGTTTCCAGTTGTGCTGAAAAAATAAGTAGACATTTTTAAGTTCCAACTACCCTTGACGTTAATACTGAAAAGAATTTACCTTTATTTAGGCTTCTTTATTTTTTATTAAAAAGCAAAGCAAGTATTAAGACTTCCTTTTTAGACTTTATAGCCCCAAAAGACTTCATTGGCAATTAGGCCAGTGGAATTTGTTCACAACATTACAGAATCTGTATTGAGATTAAGCTATCACAGCAGTTGTGTTACATGTGCTGCATTTACTCTGGTTTGGGAAATTCCACGATCCCTACAGAGCTACCTTAGCTTAAGTTGGCTTGCTGACTGACCAGGTAGGGACTAGAAGTCATCTGTTGCTTTTGAGAGCAAATTGCCACACAATATAAAAACAGTTTAATTTTGAACTTACTTTTAGTGTAACTGTTGGACAATTGCAATATTAGACAATACGGTGTGAGTGTGGCATTAGGCCGAGGTCCATAAGCACCAATTGTTGTATTCTTTAAATATAAATTGTCTGGTTAATTTGAAAAGCCAGCGGTATACCCACATTGTATGGTCAAGCTAGCTTAAATTAAACATGGGTTGGAATCCCCAATCCAAAAGCAAGACAACTTAACAATTGCAACATTTTCCCAACAGGGTTTCATAGAACCTGCTCACCTTTAGCGGCTTGGATCAACTTGGACTCCATTGACTTGAGAAGTGCAAAGGCCCTCTTCATGGAGATATCATTGGGAGACACATCTGTAGTACAAAATAAATTTGGTTAGTGTCTGTAAGTAGCTCTTGAAAGATTCTGTCACTAACGTTCTTACCTCTAATCATTCTCCTCTGCAGCTCATTATCATGTCTTTCATTTGTGCCGCCAACTGGCAAACTCAAGCCTAAGGACAACGCAATTGGTGTTAATCAAATGTTTCTGCTGTTTGACGGCACATATCATGAACTTGTTCCAGCTAAATTTCATTTCAGTAATTGAGTAATTTACCCTACTCTTTACATTTGCTATACTTCACTACATATTTTAATACAAGCTTCAAACAGAAGAAATGTAACAACCTTTGTTAATCCAAACAGTCAGCACGCAAACAACAAAGGCCCAAACAGCTGCCATCGCTCCAGTCACCAAGAGAAAACGGTTCCTGTGCTACATGCTGGGTTAAAAACCCATCATGCAGGTAGCACAGCTGTTGCTGATCAGCTCTAATTGGCTCTCTCTGCAGAGAGTCAGTGCTAGTTGAGTTCAGCCCATGAAAAATTTGGAAGCAAGGGACAATTATAGATTATATTGTAAAGAAAGTCCAGGAAGTTGTGTTTTTTACAAGAAAGAAAGTCAATGATGTTTGTCTGAAGTTGTGTAATCAAAGATTACAAGGGGAGAAAACTTTTACATTTTGTGGATCTTGGTTTGATAAAATGCCATGGGTAATAATTCATATCAATAACACTGAAGATGAATGTATTGAATACCATGAGATCTCTAAGAGGCACTGTTTTGGGAGCTGGGCAGTTGCTATAAAGAATGTTGCTTTAATAAGAAGAGTACTAGATTGAATATAATGAAATTAAATTAAATTAAATGAAAAACTTTCAAAAAGATGAACAATAATAACACCTCTTAAGGTATCAAGGTTGAAATCCTCCCAACATTTGCTGGAGAAACTGTGGCATGGTGGGGGACCATACCCATATATTCTTTTTTTTTAAAGATTATTTTTTGGGGCATTTTTGGTCTTTATTTATAAAGGACAGCTTAAGACATGTAAGGGAAGAGAGAGAGGGAATGACATGTCTACAGTTGAAAGTACCTTTGTTCATAAGAAGATGGACCCCTGTCATTTGAGCCTTGATTTAGAATAATAATTAAACATACTGTGATATGCAATGGTTTATTTACCCTGCTTCTATGTAGTCAATATATATGTTGAATGAAGTTCAACCACAAGATGACCCTTATTTCTTATATTTTGGGGTGGCCTTGACCAACTGCCATGCTTTGCTTGTTTGCAAGACATGATGTCTCTCTCTTTCTCATGCGCGGGCCAAACTCTCTGGGCAGGCAAAACAGAGAAAGGAGAGGTAACCTTTCTCCTCATGACATCATAAGGGGAGGATTCCAGATTGGTCCATTTCATTTTCTCAAAGGCAGAGCAGGATACCCAGGGCTTGGTTTACATGTAACGCCATTTCTAACCACTGGGGGACAATAGGCAGGCTGGGGGAACTCATATAAAAGACCTCATGAAGTGAAATTTTCATGCCATGGGACATTTAACTTCTCCTTGAGAGAGTGTCTGTGTGTAGGTTTATGTTTGTATTGTACTGCTAAAATTGCCTATTAATAAGGGCAATAAAGTGCAATTTGTTTACCTTGTTATGAGTGAAAGCCTTTTTCCAGCCAAAATAAAACAAGGTGCTCTTCTGAAAATGCAAAATCGAAATCAGTTCATTCATGAGTCTAAGTGGTTGTGTATGCAAAATTTAAAGTGATTCCCTCTAAGAGTTCAGAGATTTTGCATTCACAAAAATTGGATGGACAGACATGAGGACACAGTCACCTTAAACCTTTGACCTCCAAAATCCCATCAATTGACTTGCGAGTTCAAGTGAAAGGTTTAGCAATTTTTTAAGAAATTCCTTCCTCCATCTTACGTGTTATTAACGTGTTATCACAAGTTATTTGTTATCTGGATCAATGTCATTTTCAATGTCTTGTGGTTTATGTTCTGTGTATTTGAAAGTTTCCAAGTTCAGTTGATCATATGTAACAGATAGGTTTCTGTCCAAGTTTGCCATGATCATTGTGTTTGATACGTCCAATTGAGTTTGTGTGCAGTTACCTTATGTAGGCCTATGTTGCTCTTGATTCATTCCTTCTTCAAACTTATCCAGCTTGGTGATGTCCCTGATGAGAATCACTTTCGCTGCCTCAGGCGTCGACCCATGAAGTTTGATGTTTTACAATTTCTTGCCCATGTTGCCTGGATCTTGTTTTGTTTCTAAGTATGAGTGCTTTCTTGGCGATATCAGCATTTTTCTTGGTGAGGTGTTTGTTGATGAAAACTTGGGTGCCTTTTAATGTCCTTCCTTGTCTGAGGAGTGCTGACTTTTTCTTTCTGTTGGTGAACGGGATAATTACCAATGGAGTGGTGGTTTGTTTTTGCTCAGCAGAGTATGACAATCCTCAATGTCCCCGCTATCAACATAAATGCCTTTGCTGTCCAAAAAGCAAATCGGCTGTTGTTCCAGCGTCTCCATCTCTCTCCTTCTCACTCGGCCTGGCAGTGGTGTATCCAATCTCCTCAACCTCATTGGGTAGGATTGCATTTTTCTTAGGCGGCATATTCTCCTGGGCCTGGTGGTAGCTGGCTGCACCAGAGCACCTGAGATGTCAGGGTTTCATTCGCCACTTCTTAACCGGATTACGTCTGGCCATGTCGTAAATAGTAGGGGAGAGGCCTCAAAACCGAGAATATATTGGGGCATGCATTTATCAATGTACGATCATTCTTATGCTCTGATTGGTGTGATACGAACGTTTCATGAATCTCACGTGAAGCCTGTTGTAAGAGGATTTCTGCGCTCATATCTGGGCTGGCTTCTACGTTAGGTTGATAAATGAGGGCCATTAGCTCTAAGGATGTGGTTCAATACATAACTGAAATGAGCACACTAATGAGTAGCACTATGGTGCAATTTGTTTACCTTGTCATAAGCTAAAGCCTTTTTCCAAGCTAAAAGAAAACAAGGCGCTCTTCTGCAAAGCGCACAGCTGGGAGTGCTTTAGAGCACTTTTGAGGTGCAAAGGGATTTTTGGCTGAGATGCTTCGGGTGTGTTTAGGTGTGAGCCCAAATTGACGTTGAACGACAAAAACAAGACAGCTCAGGTGGTGGAACCGGGGTATTGAAGTCCCGTCCATGCAACCGATGGATATGATCAAAACCTGTATACAGACCAACCACTTACCAATCACATCACTGGAAAGTCAGCATTACTACAGGGCCTTGACAGGGTAGTGGATGTGGATTTGTCAAAATGGACAGTAAACTGCCTGAACATGATTGCCCTCAAGAACACAGTCAACAACTTTTACAGCAGCTTTTTCATAGTCATCTCACCATGGAAATCAGGTTGAGGGTCATAATCTCTCTCCCACTGTGTCAGCAGCAGAGGACAGTTAGCAGAGGATGGTTTCGATCTGTCGAGCTCTGGGTTATGGGCACAGCAAACTTCCTCTGCGCCACTATGATAAAACTCACCCCAGATGGGACTCGAACCCACAATCCCTGGCTTAGGAGGCCAGTGCCTTATCCATTAGGCCACTGGGGCTTCACATAATCGAAGCTCACCAGTTCATGAAAAATACATATACAGTTCTGGCGCTTTAATGAAACCGTAACCTTGACCTTTGATCTCCACAATCGAAATCAGTTAATCCGCGACTCCAAGTGGTTATGTACGACACATTTAAAGTGCTTCCCTCTAGGCGTTCAGAGATATTGCAGTCACAAGAATCGGATTGACAGACACGAGGACACAGTCACTTTGACAATAAACCTTTGACCTCCAAAATCTCATCAATCGATTTGCGACTTCATGTTAATTTTTTTGCAAAGTTTGAAGAAATTCCCTCCAGGGGCTCCTGTGTTATCACATTTACAAGAATCGGAAGTGCGTACATATGTAGAGATGGTCGGACGAACCAAAAGCATAATACTTCTAGCAACAGCTGGCGCTGAGACATAACAAGAGACAAAAAAGAGGTGGGGGAGACAGAGTTAAGCCCTGACAGAATAGAGAACTACAGACAAAAGACGTGGAATAGTCCCAAGTGTGACCACAAGAATTGGAAAAAAACTAGAAATATAAAAGACAAACCTTCCTTCAAGAAATCTTTATTGGGCCCTCATTTATGAAATGTGCGTACAACCTAAAACAGGCGTAGGACGGGCGTACGCTGATTCCTACGCAAAGCTTGGCATTTATCAATTTGAACGTGAGTGTGGGCTGCGTCTCACGTCTGGTCTGACCTTGACCGGCGGGGGAGGGTGTATATTTGTAGACATGGCACCTCTTCTCTTCTCTGCTTCTCTTCATAGTCGTCAGATTGATTTATCATTTAATCAATAATATAATAAAACTAGAGGAAGGCAGTGCAGTACAGCCCGATCCAGGGGAGAGTTCCAGCCTGACCAGGCTCCTCTCTTTACCCTGTCTCTCTTAGTTACGCTGTAATAGTTTTAGACTGCTGGGGGACTTCCTTTGACACACTGAGCTCCTCTCTCCTTTATCTTCCATGTCCCAGAAGTGTTTGTTACTAACCTAGCTCTGGCGAGTCATTCCCCAAAGTCCTTATGTTCTTTTTCCCCCAGCATGTTTCCTTGGAACAGGGAGGCTCCAAAATCATGCTTGCAGCTGTCGCGGCGGTCCTGCTACGAATCATGTGATGCCTTGTTAAAGCCTGCTACGCTCTGCTGTGCCTTGTGATAGTGCAGTGCCCTGCTATGCCATGAACTACTACAAACTATTTCTAGTCGCTGTTCCATTATCTTTTACTGTGACTGTTATTGCCAGTCTCCATTTTAAACCCAACCGGCCGTCTATCAGAGGTTTCTTCCTAAAAGGGATTTTTTCCTCACCACTGTTGCACTGTTGCTTGCTCTGGAGGGAACTACTAGAACTGTTGGGTCCTTGTAAATTATAGAGTGTGGTCTAGACCTACTCCAACGGTAAAGTGTCTCGAGATAAATCTTGATAATATATTGATACTATGAATAAAATTGAATTTAATTGAGTCAGTATGGACTTCGGGTGCAGCATGTAACAGGAGAAGGAGAAGTCATCAGTTGGGCCTGTGCCTTGAGGAATGTGAGTATTAATATGACTGGGAGGGGTGGATTCATTTAGACTAACATATTCTTCATCACCCAGCCAGATCTCAGTAAGACTAAATAAATCAATATTTTAATCTGATATTAATTCCATTACTAGTACACTTTTAGAAGAGAGAGATCTGATGTTTAAGAGTCCACATTTAATTCTCCTATTTTTTTGCACTATTGCACTTGTACAATTCATGTTGCACCAAACAGTTGAGGGCTCGCCTTCTAGTGTTAGTTGCCAGTACCCTAGTCTCTGCCTAACTTTCCCTACCGTGTCTGACTAACCTGTTTTCCCACCACCCTCCTGATCGAATTTTACCCCAAGTATTTTTTGGTCGGTCCGAGTCACAGTCAGAGGGAGTCCTGTTGTCTCAGTCAGTCCACGGCCCATGAAAGTGGGCAAGGGTCTTGCTTCTATTATTTAGCGGCTGTTAAGACTCTGAGTCTAGTTAAGGACAGAATATTTGTTTTTCACAAGTACAAAAGGCTCGGCCAAACAGCAAAGCCCACCAAAAATAGTTTCAACTCATTGGCGTTCCCCTCCAAGGAAGTCTTTAGTAAAAGGCGAAAGACTTGTGCATTATGAAGAGAAACCAGAGTGAGTACAGCCGTCTGCTCGAGAGCAGCAAAAAACCCTAGTCGACCCAGTCCAAACCATCGCGGTAAGCCTCACTGGCTGTCCAAACTAAAATGATAAGAGGAAACTTGGTAGACTCCTTACTGATGTTTATATCTGTACTCACAATGCCCTTTTTTGAAAACACCAGCCAATCACAAGTGTTAAATGTGACTAATCAATGTGTGAGTAATAAGGAAGCTCACATTATACATAGTTGCATGGTCTAAATGTTTAACTTTGCAACCCGTAAGCTGTTGGAACCTTGATTGCCACAGGTTCCCAAACCATCCCTCAAAACGTGAATCACAGATTTTCCAGCCCCTGGGACTGAACATCAGAACAGAGCAGAGTGGCGCAGCCGAAGCGTGCTGGGCCCATAACCCAGAGATCGATGGATCAAAACCATCCTCTGCTAATTAATTACTAGAATGGGGAAGAATTGTGAAATAGATTGTCTTCTTAGACTGTGCATTTGTTCACATATATTTCTGATGATGAACTTACTACCAGGGCAAAGAGAAGCACTGATGAACACAATAATCATCAGTGTCTCCATTTGAGACGATGTGAATGTGATTACAATGACATCAAATGATTTTATTGATTGCTGGGGGAAAAAGAACATCCCCCAGAACTCTGGGGAATGACTCGCCAGGGCTAGGTTAGTAACAAGCATTTCTGGGACATGGAATCACACATATGGAAAGATAAAGGAGAGAGGAGCTCAGTGTGTCAAAGGAAGTTAGTTGTCCATTTATTTAATGTTTAATTTCATATACTGCACTGTAACTTTTATTCTTGTGTTTTATCTATTTTTATTTTTTAACTGTTTTGTCTAAAGCACTTTGAATTGCCTTGTTGTTGAAAGGTGCTATACAAATAAAGCGACCTTGCCTTGAATAGGTTATAAATATTGGTGCAAATCCATATTACACTGTTTTTCAGGTTGTCGTGGCCGAGTGGTTAAGGCGATGGACTAGAAATCCATTGGGGTCTGCCCTCGCAGGTTCGAATCCTGCCGACAACGAAAGCCATCCTTTAATGGTGGTCACACATCTCATTATACCAAATGGCAGATGTGCCTTCATGGACAATATTATAATATCAAATAGGTGCTGGAAGCCACTGAAGCATCTCTGAGCATTTATTTTAATTCTCAATGCCCAGATGTGTTGCAACATTTGCAGTGACCATTGTATTGTCCAGCGATGGTGGTATAGTGTTGAGAAAAGCTGCCTTCCAAGCAGTTGATATGGCTTTGTTTCCCTGCCAGTAACTTTCTTTGAGTGACTTTATTTGTCAAAAAGTAACCAGAAAGGTTACTTGGACAACCAGATTTGATAAAATATTAGATCTCTGTTATGGTACAAATAAGGGAGCATATCAATCAATCAAGCTGCCTCCATGAGGATCCACAGACTCAGGCGGTGCACTATGATTTTCACTTTGCCCGTGTCTGGTAACTACTACTAACCAATTGAAAAGTTTATGAACATTTGTCCAAACAGGTAGGGCACTGCTTCTCAGGTTGTCGTGGCCGAGTGGTTAAGGCGATGGACTAGAAATCCATTGGGGTCTGCCCGCGCAGGTTCAAATCCTGCTTCTTTAAGAGTGGTAGCAAACCAATGACACATCACAGGATACGGAAAGCACCAATTAGCATATATTTTTT
>JAQOOF010000109.1:0-68730 GCA_029931835.1 Etheostoma nigrum | reverse complement strand
TCCCGTCCATCTCCAAGCTCCCGTCCAACTCCACAGCTCCCGCCCAACTCCAACGCTCCTGTCCATCTCCAAGCTCCCGCTCAATTCCAAGCTCCCATCCATCTCCAAGCTCCCATCCAAGCTCCCGTCCATCTCCACGCTTCCGTCCATCTCCACGCTTCCGTCCATCTCCAAGCTCCCGTCCATCTCCAAGCTCCCGTCCATCTCCAAGCTCCCGTCCAACTTCAAGCACCCGTCCATCTCCATGCTCCCGTCCATCTCCACGCTCCCGTCCATCTCCAAGCTCCCGTCCAACTCCAAGCTCCCGCCCAACTCCAACCTCCTGTCCATCTCCAAGCTCCCGCTCAATTCCAAGCTCCCATCCATCTCCAAGCTCCCATCCAAGCTCCCGTCCATCTCCAAGCTCCCGTCCATCTCCAAGCTCCCGCCCATCCCAGATGCAGTCAAGCAGTCCACAAGAAAGTATATGGTCGGGCGTCCTTAATTTCCACCCCGTCCCGCCACCTTACATCACTACTTTACCCTCCGACATTCCCTTACACTCTTTTATTCTCTCTCCTGTTTCCCTTTCTCAGGATCCCATGGAGGCTCAGCGGTGAGCACTGATGCCTCCCAGCCAGGTTTGGACCTTTGTCCAAGGGTTTACTCCGGGTGAACCGGTTTCCTCCCACGCTTTAGATTAGTGATATTTTGAACTTTATGTATGGGTTTCCTCCGGGTACTCCGGTTTCCTCCCACACTTTAGATTAGTGATAATCATAACAATGCATATTTTGAACTTTATGTATGGGTTTCCTCCGGGTGCTCCGGTTTCCTCCCATATAGGTTAACAATAATAATAATGCAATAAAAAATCCTTAAAATATACAAAATAATAACATTGTCTGGACTTGCATTTCACACACAATCGTTTTTGAGAGTGATGTTACCACCTCAAAATAACATACAGTTAGATTTACTGAGGCTCACATGTATGTGGCTGTTGTTTCTATGGTGATCTGGGCATTGAAACACAAAGGGGATAACATGTTACACCCAGTCTGTACTCTATACTCTGCTGACAGTTTGTGTATAAGGTTTGAGGTATTTTGAGGTGTCAGTGAGCTGAGGCATTTTTTTTTTATTTTTTTTTTTATTTAACCTTTATTTAACCAGGAAAATCCCATTGAGATTACCAATCTCTTTTTCAAGGGAGTCCTGGCCAAGACAGCGGTACAGATCACAACAATTCCGAAATATTAGACAAATTTCATAACAATTTCATAAGACTATGTAAAACATTTGCAAACCATAGATTTCATTTCCAAACCTTTGAGCAAGAGTTTAAACTGGCCAATTGCAACCACTTCCTTTAATTTCCAGAACTTTTGTAGATTGTTCCATGTTATGGGGGCAGAATAGTGAAATGCCATCTTACCAACTTGTGTGCGGACACTTGGTACAGACAGTAGCAGTAAGTCTTGTGAGCGTAAAGAATACAGTCTAGCCGCTTTTGGTTGAATATATTCACACAGATATGAGGGGAGCAGACGCAGAATACCCTTATAAATCAACATATACCAATGATTGAGTCTACGATTCTCCAATGCTGGCCAGCCCACACGCGCGTAAAGTTCACAGTGGTGTGTGTGAGGCTTACAATTTGTGATAAACCTCAATGCGGCATGATAAACAGAGTCCAGTAGTTTCAATACTTGGGTTGGAGCATTCATATAAATGAGGTCACCATAATCCAGAATGGGTATAAATGTTGCAGCTACAAGTTTCCTTTTTGCATTGAAAGAGAAACATAGCCTATTTCTAAAGTAAAAGCCAATTTTCAGTCTCAGTTTCTTAACCAATTGTTCAACATGTCCTTTAAAACTAAGACTGTCATCAATTAAAATACCTAGATATTTAAAAGATGTAACTCTTTCGATTTCTGCCCCTTGAAGAGTGACAATTAGAGGATTTATGTGCAGATTGCTCTTTGCTTTTGAGAATAACATCAACTTGCTCTTATTTGCATTTAAAGTAAGATCCAATTGTAAAAACATATTCTGAACTTTGTTGAAGGCGTTTTGTAATGTAGAGACACAGGCACTAAGAGTTTTTGCAAAGCTGTAGATAACCATATCATCAGCATAAAAATGGTAATTAGCAACTGTTTTTGAAAACAATGCTAACGTTATAAGTATTGACTTTATAATTTTTCGTTTAGACGCTCTGACAGAACGTGTGTTTCAGTCAGCGGTGCCGTGCCACTCGTCTCCGCCAGGATTTGTATCCCCTGGCCGCGGGAGCGCGCATGCACACACAGCGGAGTTTCTGCTGCCCTTCGAATTGTTAAACTGCTGCACTTTGAATTAAATGGAACAAACAGCGACGTGGAAGACTCGACAGGGTTACTATAGTAACATGGGTCTCAGTTAACTACATAAATACGTGTTTTTGTCTGTTACATTAAGGCGACGTGTCAAATGTTTATAGCGTGGTTTAATATTATGGACTGATAGGCGTATCCTCCCTGTCCTCTAACGTGAATTCTGTTTTAATTTAATTTAGTTTAATATGACTTTTCAATTAAACACTTTTTCACCTGTCTACCATATGAGTTACATAGGAGGTACTCAAAAATCAGGCCGTTTTTTCACTTGATATTTTATGTATCCCATCCCTAACAAGCAAAGGGTCTGTCCTGTCATCATGGGTGTTATTTTGTGTGTTTAATAGGTCACAATAAACAACCTGACAACATTTGGAGAGGTTTGCTGTTGTCTAGCAAAAGTTACATAGGGGATACCCAAAATATCAGGTGAAAAAACGGCCTGATATTGTTGGTGTTGTTTGTTTTCAAAAACAGTTGCTAAATGCCTCAGCTCACTGACAACTTCACCGTAGGTAGCCATCTTTGTTGTGACTGTGGCCGGTGGCATGTAGATTCGACCGAGGCAGTAAAATGCTAACCAACCAATGGGCAGAAGTTAACCCCTTAAGACCCGCCCCTCCTCATTTGCACAATGAGGCAGAAATGCATGAAGAAATGTAAAAGTGACAGGCAGAAATAAATACCAGGGGTGAAAATAAATAGGGTAGAAAATGCAACGGAAGAATAAAACAGACAAAAAAATTAAACACACACAGAAATAAATACATTTAAGTAATTAATAAATAAAGTTGAAGATTATAACGGACAATAAATAAATAAGGTAATTATTACAAAGGTGAATAAATAAAGAAGCTAATTAAAAGAGATATATACATTTATGTCTCACTGTATAATTTAATTTCTACCTACATTTATTTGTTTATTGTATTTTTTGGGGGCAATTAATTGTATGGTATTTATTTATTGAGCATTTATTTATTTCTGTATTTATTTTTAAATATGGTAGACCTGGTCCTCCATACCTGAGGTCAATGGGAAGTTCCATCCATCTTCTTCATCCGCTTATCCGGAGTCGGGTCGCGGGGGCAGCAGCTCCAGTAAGGGACCCCAAACTATGGAAGTTAACACTCTCAATTTTTGTTCCAAGTGTCAGTGTGACACTAGGCCTTACTGACACAAAGCTACAGAGGTTAGAATGGAGAATTTCTATTTCCGTCCAAGTAAAGCATCTGTAAAATGATTAAAAAACACTACTGTGAACATGTGCTGCCCCCCCCCCCCCCATTTCAAGTCTCAGCTAAAAACACTGTTTAAAACTGCCCATTCCACCTAAATGTCTGTTGCGTGTGTATAGCAGCTACTGTTAAGAAACTAGTGTAAAACTGTATAAATGACAGTAACAAGCTTAAAATGTCACAATAAGCTTAGAAGAGGCTGAAATGCACGTTTCTAGCATGGAGATGTGTGTATAGCAGCTACTGTTAAGAAACTAGTGTAAAACTGTATGAAATGACAGTAACAAGCTTAAAATGTCACAAAAAGCTTAGAAGAGGCTGAAATGCACGTTTCCAGCATGGAGATGTGTGTATAGCAGCTACTGTTAAGAAACTAGTGTAAAACTGTTGATATGACAGTAACAAGCTTGAAACGTCACAAAAATCTTAGAAGAGGCCGAAATGCACGTTTCCAGCATGGAGATGTGTGTATAGCAGCTACTGTTAAGAAACTAGTGTAAAACTGTTGATATGACAGTAACAAGCTTGAAACGTCACAAAAATCTAAGAAGAGGCTGAAACGCACGTTTCCAGCATGGAGATGTGTGTATAGCAGCTACTGTTAAGAAACTAGTGTAAAACTGTATAAATGACAGTAACAAGCTAAAAACGTCACAAACATGGATATTTCTTTGACAGTTTTGGAAATTCACCTGCCCATTTTTCACAACCGATAAATCACTTCCTCTTAAAAAATTGTCTGGAGGTTTATCATTCTGACATTCAAGTGCAAAGTAACTATTCTACAGCATGTGGACAACATTGTGTATTCTTTTTATGTAACATGCAAAAAAACAAGAGTTTTAAAAAAGTGTTGAAAATGTATTGGTCCTAATCTGATTGTATCAATGCAACATGATGTGTCTGTCACTAGGGAATAAACTTCTTTTCATTATGTGAATCCATATAAGAGCAAATGTATGTATGAAATGGTGACAAATGTATTTCATTTTTTTTTTTTTTAAATATTTTCTATTTTATCTGATGATTGCGTCAATGACAAGTGAATGTTTTTATGTATAAATCTCTTTTAAAATGCTGGAATAAAACAATGAGACCTGTGGACTTTTTTATTGACACGTTTTATCCTTTATTAGTGCAAGAAAATCATTACACAAACATCTCATCTGTAGAAAGCACAAGCGCACTGCACGCACTTAAACATCTGTGTGTGACATATCACAGGATGTATCTTATCAACAAAATGACAGACCATTGTATCGTTACATATCAGATTAGGACCGTACATTTTCATTTTAGGTATACACTTATAACTACTGGCAACCGTTACTGTCAAGATTGTGAGTGAAGTCATTTTTCTATATTTTCATTTTATACACTTAACACATCTGTCAACAAAACGTTCAATTATTGGTCTTTATGTTCTCTTTTGCAGTGAAATGTACTTGTTTATTTGCCCGCATCTAACATAACTTGGCTACTGTATTTTTGAAGTAGCCAATTAGATTTTAGGGTAGGCCTTGGAGAGAAGAAGAAGGATATTTTGAAGTCAATCACACACACAAGGGCGGCTGTGGCTCAGTGGTAGAGCGGTAGCCTGCCAATCGGAAGGTTGGTGGTTCAATCCTTGGCCATGCAGTCCCGTGTCGAAGTGTCCTTGGGCAAGACACTGAACCCCGAATTACCCCCGATGCTGCGCATCTGTGTGTGACTGTTTATCTGATGAGCAGGTGGCACCTTGTATGGCAGCCTCGGCCACAGTGTGTGAATGTTGATGTAAAATCCCCGACATCATGTAGAGGGCTCTCCTACATCATCACCTGTTAAAGAATTTAAAAAATACACTGTAGTATAAGTTAAGAAATGTAATACATGACTGAATCTACTGAAAAACCACTACAATTGAGAGACAATTCCAGAGAACTTGCTAAATGGCTGATTAGATTTTTTACCATTTTGGTCAGCTAGTTGATTATTTGTTGTCCCCACACCCAGCTTCTGTCGCAAAGAATCCAGTGTCTGACACGGGATCTGGCTTGCGTTGGACTCCAGGTACCTCAGCACATAGTGGTCAGCATCGGTCAACACAAAGCGGCGGCTGAAAACTACAAAAACAGTCGAGAGAGAGAGGAGAAAGATGCTGTGAGCTGAGATTTTAGGTTATCTATTGAACACCTGTTGGAAATTGAATTCGAACTTAATTACAATTCGGCTTAATGTATCTAGTAGGACATGTATACAGTAGCGACATGAGTCATATATTGTTGATTTTTCCATGGAGAAAAGATGTCATTTCTGAATAAAAAATATTCTTTTTGAAAACTAAGACATAATAACAGAAGAAATACAGGCTGTATAACTGAGAATGTTACCCTCCACAGTGGCTCCAATAGCAAAGTCTGCAGGTGAGTAGAAATCGGGATTGTCCGGTGTAGAGCCCGGCTTGGGGACGCGGATCTTTTTCAGGAACGGGCCACCAATGATACCGGAATTGCGACTGGGCTTTTCATAAATACTGATCATGTCACTGGACAGGAAGTAGGACAGTATGAAATGTCGGCCCTCATCTATGGGATTAGGGGAGTCCTGAAATGTCAGTAACACACGGCAGCTGAAGTACGGAGAGAAATGATCTGGTTTGTTGTTAATGACTCTGAATTTTGCTGAATGCAGTTTGGTAACTTGTAACTCTATACATATATTCAGAAGGTTTAGTCAAAGAAGCAGCACAGACACATTCCCACACACGTTGGACTCACCAGCCTGGCACAGTAGTGCAACACTTTGTGGTCGTTTTCCAGCATCTTTAGCACATTCTTTTTGGGGGGCTGAGGAATTAAATAGAAACAATTCTGCAGAGAGTCTTCAAGTGAACCAAAACCATTATAGGGAGGAACCTCCTGTAAACATGGACAGGAGAGGGTAATGAATCTATAACATTAAGTCACATACCGTCAGGCAATACTGATGATATAGTTTTGTAAAGGACAACAAAAGAGATCAGTATCAGTTTCTCACCTTCTTCTTCTTCTCCTGAAGCAGGTCAGTCTTTTTTGGTTCCTCTGAGGGATTCATCTTTATGTCCGGGTGGTTCTTTTGGTAATACTCTTTAGTGAAGTCATCACAGTCATACAGCAGGAAGTGACGGCCCAGCAGGGGAATCCTCTGACCCACCTGGAAGTATTTGGGCGAGTAGTACTCATCTACTTCTGCTGTTGAAACCTCCAGCACACAGCTGGGAAAGGTCTCTGGATAGGAATAAGAGTATTTTATGAGTGTTAATTTGTCTTTAAAACTATTTAATGTTGTTTAAAACAATTCAGATTGTTCTGTAGTACAGAAATGGTTAACAAAAACTTGTACAATGTTCAATCACAGTGTGAAATTCTATACATTGTGTTGTTGATGTCATGATGTAAAATTGGAGACACTTTCACATTTGACTGTACATGACTGGATGCAAAGAGACACCCGACCAAAGCACTTTATTAGATATAATGCAGTTATAGACACAGCTAAAAGTGACACAGCATTGCATCTCACCCGACTCTGGTTTCATTTTCTTGGGCAGCTTCTGTCTGCGCATCAAGACAGGGAAGGGAACGCGGCCACTGTTGGGTTTGTGGATTTCTCTGATGTCCACCGTGTCGTCCACTAGGTAATACTGGATGGTTACAGACTGGGTCTCCCCAAACAGAGAGTCGGCATCGTCCCACAGGGCAAAGAAACGCAGCACCTGACCAAGAAGAGGTTAAAAGCTAGAATGGGTATGCCAAATGCAAATCTTAAATTAAAAACACCCAAAACAGCTATGCAGGGTCACTTATTTGAAACATCTCAATGGTTTGGAACGTCACTTTGTTTTAGCTTCCATAAAGGTGTCAATTAATCTATGAAATTGGCTTCACTTGTAACTGTTGCTATAGGCTCAAAATTAAATTAAAAACATAGGAGCTTCACCAATCAATAAAAAGGTTTTAGTTGGACTAGGTAACCTATACTGATAAAAAGCCAATATAACATTATGGCAGGTATAAAAACAAAAAGCAGATTTTTTTTCTTTTCTTTCTAAAAACCTTGAATAGGAGATTTTAATGTGCTTCTTCTTCTTTGTTAATAGCTGTGGATTAGGGTTTGTAAAAATGATCCAGTGAGTTTATGAATGGAGGGAATTTCCTTTTACCTCACGATCCATGGTGAGAAACTGCTGCCTGGTGTCCAATTTGGACGGTTTTGTGTAGGAAGGCGGAGGTTTTTTGTCACGATTTACGCAAGGCATTGGCTCTGGATCGTTAAGAACAATGCCCTCACTCTCCAGGAATTCCTGTATGTGGTGAATGAGAGACAGACACAGACACAGAGTATATTTATAACAACAGATCCATACCTTTTTGTCAGACACACACAGAAAATAATACTGCGAGAGCATTCATACAGCCAGGTAAGGGATTTACCTTTGTAAAAGCATCGCACTGTGTGATGTGGTACTTGACCCCGTACACCTCCAGGTCCATGCCAATATTCAAGTCTTTCCACTGGTAATGATCTCCACGTTCATTCTTGGGCAGACAATGGCGTTTGATCCGTTTCCCCTGCGGCAACCCAAAATTCTCTACCACGGGCTCAATGATGCACATGCTGTCATCCTCAAGGTAGTAGTAAATGACCACAGGGCGTATGCGGTACTCCTCTTCAGGGGGAAACAAAATATTATCCTGAAAATATGCATAGTAGCGCAGCACCTACCAGACAAGAGGGTGGTGAAGAAAAGATAAAGAAAAGGAATTTATTAGACAGTTAATTGGACAGAAACAACAATCTTCAAATACTGGTCTTCTAGATCTTAATCTACCTTCTTGTCGAGGGCCACATGAGCTGGGATGAATTCTTCTACCACACTCTGGTCAAAGGAGCCATAAGTAATGTCTGGTGTCTCAGAAGACAGTTTACTGATCTCCTGCTGGATTAACTGCTCTGAGAAAAGAGGATCCTGTCCAATGCCCACAGTGGGGCGACGGGGCAGAGCATAGCCATTCTTGTAGTCCAGTGTCTGGGGACGATGGAAGGCTGACTTCTGCAGGGACAGATCATTCAGGTGGATACATTAGCTCTGGTAAATCACAATACAAACCACAATGGTGCCAGGCCAGCTGTCAACCATAAAATGTAGGCTATATAGCTTGGACCCATAAGATACAGTGACTACAGGCTTAATAGTGTGTTTACAATGAGAAATTACAAAACAGAGGCGTTAAGGCTCTATGGAAGTTATACTGCAGCCACTCTACTGCTCAAGGGGCTAAGTGGAGAAGAGCAGGAACTTACTAAAAAAGAGATGAGTATACACAAACCCGTATTAATATGAGACTTAAAGTAGGGTAATTCAGTTCAATGGAGTCGCTATCCAATTATTCGACACAAGGACTGGAGGAATGCATTTACATTACAGATTGAATAGAACAGCAATTTGCTTGCGAATAAATAAAGTGACTATAGCGGAAAACGATAGAGCCTGTAGGATAACCAAAGTTCTTACCGTAACATCAGGAAAAGAGTATCCTGGTAAAAATGGTAGTCCGTTATTCCAGTTCCCAGACATTGTCGGTCTTGAGGTATTTTTTTATTTATTTTCTCACCTGCACAAGATGTTTAAACGAGTACTTTTCGTAATTGGTGTAATAAGTTAGCCTAGCTAGCTACGTTTTGTTACATTACACAGCTCCGTTGTAGTAAGTTTGTGGTATCCATGGAAACTGCAAGACAGCAACCACGTCTTGAACATTTCAAAAAAGTAAACAACTAAAACTAGGTTACTAAAATGCATTCAGAGTTTAAACCATTAAGGGCAATACATGAATGTCCAGAATGATAATTGAAAAACTTTTAAAAATAGTAAATATCAAGTTGTTTTTATTTAGAAATGTTCAGTGGCGAATATCTTACAGTAGCCTAACATTAAGTGGTATAGCCTAATTAATTGAAAAAGAAAGAAGTTGTATCCGGAAAAACATTTGCAGTAACAAAAAATAACATTCATAAATGGGAGACTTTATCAACACAAACTGAAGAGCTCTAACTCCACCACCAGGGGGCGAGCAACACCAAATAGAAATTGATAGAATAACAGGTCCTCCACCATAACAAGAGTATATGGATGCAGCCTGGAGCGTCCCATGTCATCCGTCCCGTCTCATGCGGTCTCGTCTCATGCGGAGGTGTGTCCAACGGCAAATTCAGAGGGTCAAAAATACGAAATTGCGAATCATTTTCCAGACATTTGTTGCAATTAATTGAAAAACGTTAAAAACTGTTAAAGTAACAATTTTGCCATACTACATAGTTTGCTGATTTCTGAATGTTATGGTTGTGTTGACAAGATAAATGTCTGGAATAAAATAAGCCTGCGTCAACTATCATGCTAATTAATAAAATACTTTTAATATGTAGCCTATATATTTTTTTTAACTAAACAATAACGGCAATCATACATATGAATAAAACACTTTTAAAAAATATGTCTACAAGATAAATGCAGACTATCATAGGCCTACTGATGAAAAAAAACACTTCAAATATATGTTCGTCTATAAAATAAATGCAGATTATAGGCAAACTAAAAAAATCCTTCTGCCGTCCCCGAGTTTCTACTTTTCAAAATAAAAGATCGCATCTGGATTAAAATACAATCTCTCTTACTTTTCAAAGTAAAAGCTCGCGTCAACTATCATGCTAAAGAATAAAATATTTGGTGTTTTTTTTATATTTAAAAATATATGTCCGTCTCTAAAATAAATGCAGATTATAGGCAAACAAAAAATTCAAGGAATTTCTCTTCCGACAGAGGTCAAGCATTTGGTTTTGTTTTTAATTTTTTTCCCCCTTTCATACAATACAACACAAAATACAATAGAACCGCTGGCTCGGAAGTGGAAGAACAGTACAATCGCAATATGGCCCAATGCCGAGGCAGCGGAGATTTTATTTATTTTTATTTTATTAATTCAGGATACGCAGTCGAATGCAGGACGGGTCCCAGAGACCCGAAGGCCGATGCCGCGGTAGTAGAAAAATACAACCGCGTTCTGCCCCGGGTCTCAGAAACCCGACAGCATTCTGCCCCGGGTCTCAGAAACCCGACAGCATTCTGCCCCGGGTCTCAGAAACCCGACAGCATTCGGCCCCGGGTCTCAGAGAGCCGACAGCCGAGGCAGCGCCAGTAGAGCTATGCAGTCCAATGCTCTCTCCATGTTGATAAGCAGTTGTATTTGCAGCAATGTCCCAGTGAAGTGTGAAAACAATATAGAATATAAAATTAAAAAGAGTCTTGGAAAGAGTTTAACATGTTTATTTTTGTATTCTTGTTCTTGTTGTGTGCAGAATCAGATCCTTGTTATACTCCTCAGGAGATCCTGCCGTTAGTTGGCAGAAATGCGTCGCTGAAGCAGGTTTCATCAGATGTAGCTACGTTAATATGGAACAACACAACCATAACATTCAGAAATCAGCAAACTATGTAGTATGGCAAAATTGTTACTTTAACAGTTATTAACGTTTGTCAATTGATTGCAACAAATGTGGTCACGAATTTACCAGTCTGGAAAATTAATCGCAATTTCGTGTTTTTGACCCTCTGAATTTGCCGTTGGACACACCTCCACATGAGACGGGACCGCATGAGACGGGACGGATGACATAGGACGCTCCAGGCTGCATCCATACCCGTCTCCAAGCCATTGACAGTTAAAGAAATGTATGTAGCTAGCCTGCAATTCTAGCAAACAGAGCACTACCATTGGGTTTAGTGTGGGCCGCCCATAAACATCCGCCATAGGGACCCACTGTGGATTTTACACATGGACAGCCCCTCTGAAATCCATAGAGCAGTAATTACATATAGCCTTAGCCAATCTATGATAAATAGCCTACATCTCTTAATAAGAATTATAACAGCTAGAATAGGCAATGCAGGCGACTGTGAGTTACTGTATCAAAAATAACATATATATTTAAAAAAAACTCCTTAATGCTCTTTATATATTTTTTGGATTCTTTTCTTTAAATGCTTGGATGTGGTCCCCTTCTTAGGAAGCAACTACATTCAGACGTGTTTGTGCGCCCACGTGCACGTACTTCGTGCACTGTATGGCCTCGCTTGGGTTTACAGTCAATATGCTTGGGCCACAGCCAAGAAGGTGGAGTCGCTTCAGACCTGCGCCAACAACTTTCACTTTGACACATTTGAGCGGTAGATTCAAATGAGACATGATGGCGCTCCGTGCAGTCTTACAATCCCTTTGTGTGTTGGGAGTCTTTTACAAAGGTGAGAAAGAGATGATTGTAGCCTTAATTGTCTATATAATGTAGCCTATTGGTCTAGCCTACTCTTCCGTCTCCGTAGAGGAGCCAGCCGCCCATGGGCGCCTGCTCTACCTACTGGGCTTTCCGGGCGTCCCGTTTGCATTGTTTAATGCTAAAATTCACATTTGTTATCATATCTTGCACAGAAACAAATGCCTATACAACTGAGACTTCACCTGTACGGCAAGTAACCACAACATGCGCACGGGAACATGTGTCCTATTTTCCAGGGGCTGACCTGGATACACATGGTGCACATTTAATTTTTACTGTTTTATTCATCGTGTTATTACAGCTGCGTAATGTTTCAGATAGATGACTGTCCTGTCACACACAGCAGCTTTCAGTAAGCTACTTTCTCTGCGCAGATTGTGTGTTTTTATCTCCTTACTGCGCAGGTTGATAAAGGGGATATTATGCATTCCAAATAAGAAAACACTGGAATTAGCCGTTACGCAGAGTAATAAAAGTGTAACTTCAGCACATAGGATCAGTCTGACAACTGTTTCCATATATCCTATTTTACTTGATTTTTGGATTATTTGAAGTGAAGAAATATGCCTCTAAAACTGTCATCTCCTGCAGGTCTAACCTCTGTGATAGAAACCCAGCAGACTGTGATGGCAGCAGTGGGAGAAGAGGCTCAGTTAAACTGTCAGCTGATGCAATCTAAAGATGTTCTGCAGGTCACATGGCAGAGACTATTACCTGAGGGGGAAGAGAATCTAGCTACTTACAACAAATACTTTGGTCAAAGGTTGAATGCTGGTTTTGAAGAGAAAGTGGAGTTTAAATGTGCTGGACTGGAGAACAGCTCCATAGTTATCAGGAAGGTGACGGAGCAGGATGAAGGATGCTATCGCTGTTTGTTTAACACCTACCCTGAAGGTGCTTTCACTGCTACAACCTGCCTCCAACTCTATGGTAAGAACCCAATTGCATTAATAGAGACATTTACGGGATCATTCATATTTTTTAATATATGATCTTTGCAGAGCTGCATGAAGCCATTCTCCATGTTGGAGAATCAAACTCTCCTGAAGAGGCGGTAGTGTCCTGCTCGGCCACAGGTCGACCTGCTCCCACCGTTACGCTGACTGTCCCTCACCACAACGCTTCCAGTGTCACCAACCCCAACGGCACAGTCACTGTCACCACTACAGCTGTGCTGCCTCGTCTCCATGACAACCGCACACAGGTTGGATGTGCAGTGGGGGTGCTCTCTGGTCCTCAGTTAAAGGTGTTTATCATGATTCCTGCACTCAGACAGCCATCTGCTGATGGTGAGAAACACTTCTAAAGATACAGATTTATGATTGATACCTACTTTATTGCTCATGTTTTTTTTTGGGGGGGGGGCTTTTTAGGTTTTTATTTTTCAAGTTTTGATGAGAAATCTAGGTCTAATCACAGTGATCCCAGAAATCATTTAGGTGGCTATTTGATATGTAGTTGCTTTATGAATGTTGAGTCTTAATATTTTAATTCTCTTCTCTCACAGATTTCACTTTGATCATTGTGTTGTCCGTGGTGATGGCCTGTGTCTGTGTTGCTGCAATCATCACCGTCTGGCTCATAAGACAATATTACTACTGGTAATTTCAAACGTTTAACTCAACATCTGTCTGGTGGTAATACATGTGTCTCACAGTTAATTTGGTAACAACTGATTGAGATATTTTCAGATAAAACCCATAAATGAATATTTGTTGCTTCAGTCTGTCACACAGGGACTCTGAGGAGAACAGGACACCACAGAAAACAACTAAAGATGCTCATGAGTAAGCCCATTATTTGAATTTTCCTCTTGTATTGGCATCTTTACCTCCATAACTAATGTGTTATTAATTCATGAAACCAAATGTGATGCCCTTGACTCATGGACTATTGTGTTTTCATTGTAAGCATATTTGTCTGTATCACTGTTGTTCAGACTGATTCGGCAGCTGACTAATGTTTGTTTTTATCTGAAGGCCCAAAACACCTTTAATGAGTGAAGGGAATGAGTTATGGCAACGGACGTCTACTGGGGGGAAAAAACATCGCATCCACCCTAAAGTATCATCTCCAACAGTAAGGGTCAAGCTTTTTAGTGACACAGCTCAACCCCCAAGGCTGGAGTCCCTGAAGGACGACAGTTGGACTGGAACAAACCTGCCTTGAAGCCTGAAAACATGTTTAAGATCAATTTTGGTGTTCATGTTTCATACTTGATTTTTTTGTTTACCACTATCTTTAGAACATGTTAGACCTATGTTTTTATATAAGCAATTTGTAACATCTGTAATATAATTCATTGGATAGTTTTACACCAATTTAGTGTTGTATACAGTATATATATATATATATATAAATTCACTACTGCTTCTTTTTGTTTTGTTTTTCATGTCAACTAAAATATGGCAAAGATGACATTTCTGGGGACTGTTAATATGCTGAATATGAATATAGAATGTGTATGAATCTTGTGTCAAAGAGCATTTAACAAAATAAAAAATGTGTCTCCAAAACATGAATGTTTGTGTCATTTAATACGCAAAAATGTGACTCATAGATGCTATTGTGGGCACTGAATATAAATCATGTACATAATTACTTTCTTAAAGGAACATTTTGCAAAATAAGGGTTTCATGGCAAGGAGAGTCTCTTACTTTTTGGAAGCTCCACGTGATGATCAAAAGAATATACTGCACCTCCAATAAAGCAAGTTGAAACACCAAATATAATAATAACCCCTAGACAACAATAGAATAATAACCCCTATACATTATAAAATAACCCCTAGTCAACATGGACTTGCAGAATGAAACTTTTAATTTTTTTGGAATAAAGTTGTATTTAATAAAATATTTTTTTCTGGTTCAGAATGGTAGCAGTAGTTGCACAACATGGCCACTGGAGGTCCTGTTTCTCTATCAAACGTAGCCGAAGAAGAGTTGATGCTATTAAGAGATCATGGAGCAGGAAACAACGCGGTCCAGCCAGTCCTAGTCAGATCTCTGAAGCATGGATTCTTCTGCTCCTGTTCCACATTACCTGTAGGACAGGGAGACTTCAAGTACTGCTGGGAGCTCACTTTGTCTTCTGTGGACTTTCCTCTGTCAGCTGGTAAGTTTTATTGTCTTTTATTACGAAAGCAGTTGTAGCCAAATTGATATGGATTCACTTGAAATGTTCCCATTGTAGTTTTTGAGGAATGTCCACTCACCTAAATGAGTTCTTCTATCTTCATGGTGATGTGGGATGTTTTTAAATCAATAAAGATGATTTAAAACGAATATTGTTTTTTTTTTATTATTATTATTATTATTGCAAATACCTTTTCTTTAAAAGTTGTTTTGGTGCATTTTTATAATGAACTCCCTTGAATCATTGACATAAATTACTTAAATGTCATTAAATCAATACAGGTTGCCCTTTTTTGAAATAAACATTTCTAAATCAGTTGATTTTTTTTCTCAGTAATCCTGGCTGTAGAAATCCATTTTCATGTAATGTGTTACTTGTCTGTATTGTATCAATCTATGATGATTATCATGTGGTACACCTGTCAAGTCAAGAGACAGATTTACATCCACAAAATTGGTTTGATTATGTGAAGAGAAAAAATTCTAATGTGGTTTCCAGGTTTTCTCTTAGCAGCCAGTTCAATAAATCTCACATAACATTTGTTCTCTGGGACTGACACAGCTGTGCAATAATGCCAAGTGCACATCTGGATGTAGTGCAAGTTTTGCAGATTCAGTTTGCCAGCCTGTATCAGCCCCCATCTTGGTGGGCATTAAGTATTCAGCTTTCCTGATAGAAAACTTCCTACCTTCCTTGGGCTTTATCTGCTGGTTTCACATTAAAAGCCTAGATGTCAATATGATATGTTACAAAAGCCCACTATGAGCCATCAGTGGTTGTTTTTTTCTGTAGTTGAAAAGTGATTTAACTGTTGCCCAACAGGAGCAGGCTGCATGTTTGAAGCCAGATGGTTGGCACTGTAAAAGAGCACACAATGCCCATAAAGCTCTGAGGTCTGCCTTGTGGGTTTTTTATGCGGTTTGGTTTTTAGTCAGATCAAAGGCCAGTTTATGCCTGATCCTGGCTCTTCCCACCTTTTTATCCAGGGTATGGAGAAGTGATCTGAGAGTAGAATTCTCCAGTACATGTACAGTCCTATTGTCTTCTAAACACTATGTTATGTATCATGTTTGACAGCCAGCCAATGGCTGAGCTTAGCTGGTGTGTGCACCCTTCACACACCTTTACGTACAACGTTAGTCATGTTGTGATCACCTTACTGACTAACGCCTCCTCATCACTTCTTGCATCATCGTCCAACCACTGTAATTTCCGGTGATGATTTCAGGTTTTGATTTTGAAATCTGGAGGTTGCCTCTGTCTAGACATCCAAGTGTGGCAGCTTGTTTTGCTGCCGGATGATTGTGGGTTTACTGGACAGGGTGTGCATGCTGTCAGGACTATCATGTAAACCCCCCATTACACCCCAGGTGATGTTTCATGAGTCAGCAGCTGTTGTTGTTGATGCTTACATGTTGCGTTACCATTGGCAACTAATGTGCCAAAGCTGCAAAAAAAAAAGTTGTTCACACTTTTTTATTTAATTGTTTTTAAGTAGGGCTGGGTTAAAATAATCAGTTCTCCAATTAAAATCTTTTAACATGTCTTTTCAATGCCTACAATGTTAGTCCTGGTAAATAAAAAGTACCTTAAACCAACTTTTTTAAGTTCTTAACATAAACATTATCCTGGTGCATTAGAAAACATATTTGAGGGTTGCTTCTTGTTTGTACAGTTTACAGCAGAAGTTCTGTGAGAATCTCTTTTTCTAGCCAAGCAAAACTGGTTTTGTACCTGAAATGTCCCTAACCTAAAACTATTATCACTACCCATCCTGGCAGCTGCCTTTTTACCCTACAGAGCACTCTGCGCCCGCAACAGTAGGCTAAAGAACAGTTTTTATCCACATGCAGTTCCACTGATGAACACACTCTACCTCCTCTGCCCCAACCACCCCAACCTGTGTGCTAGTGTTAACACATTAGTCACTGCAATCTATTTTTATGGGTACAAGTGCAATTTGCATATCATATGTAGCTATCTATTTAACTTATTTTTTGTATTTTTTAGCTTTGGGCATCTCAGGTTTGTTCCAATGTTTCGTGTATCTGTGTACAATGACAAATGAAGTATCTTGTCTAATTGGTATTGAATCAGAAATGTTATTGAATTAAAATAATTTGGGAAATCATTGACATTACCCAGCCCTATGTAAGTAAAGGGTGTGATCTCTTATGATGCTGAGACGATGCTGTCATTGCTAATGTCATCCTCTGGCTTCATGTTTCCCATTACAGCAGACCGTGTGCCAGAAGGATGCAGCTACAACTGTTCTGACCAACAGCAGCTCAACAAGTCACAACAGTGAACAGCTGACAGGGGTACATCTGCACCACAACCTCTTCCTTCACACAACTTGTGTCTGTTAATAATGTTGGAATTGTGTGTAGCCTCAAACTAGATTTTGGTTAAGGTTGTGGTTGAAGCTGTGTAAGCTCTCTGACGGTGTTTGTGTATGCAGCTGCAACCTGGATGTGTTACTGGCTCAGCGGGGGAGATGATAACCCAGCCTCAGTGTGTAATGTGTGGATCTGCCTTGCCCCGGTGTCTGCTGCTCTGGATAGTAGCAACGGCTGTTTCCAGGACGCAAGGTACGTTCTGCATTCAGTAATTGCTTTTTGGTACTGAGTGCTCTGCTGTTTGTATTTATTTTGGCAGGCAGTGAAGTTGGTACAAATCTATAAAGTAAAGAACAATGCCTGTGTTTTTACATTTAATTCTACTGTATACCTCTATTTCACTATATTGTAGAAATAAATATTGTACTTTTTACTTTTACACATTTTTCATTTGACAAGATTTTACCATTTAAGTAAAAACATTATTTAGATGTTTGAGGCTCAAAGAGATAAAAAGAATGGAATATTAAAGTAAAAGCTTAGAGATTAAAGAAATGAACACACAGTTGTGTATCACACTGTTTTGTTCTTATTTCCTTTCTCATTCTCCTCTCAAATTTATCTTTACCCTATGGAGGGTGGAGAGTATAAGTTATACATATTGTAAAATAACAAATCAGTCCTGGTTAATACTTGTAATGAACACATTGTTTTATTGGCACCTTTTACATATTTTAGGCTGCATGAAAGTGAAATGTAACATGGTCTCTGATCTCAGGTCAGGTTATAACTCCTGCCAGTCTGAGCGCAGAGGTAGGTCATTCCCTGTTGCTTAGCTGCAACGTCACCACGGAAGCGGGCGACACCGTCCGGCAAGTGCGCTGGCTCAACAGGCACAAGAAAGTCCTCCTGGCATACGAACAAAGTGTGCCAATCCGCGTCAGCCATCAAGAGCCCAACGTGCAGCTCACCGCCTCGCACAACGACGCCAGCTACATCACCCTCCAGAGGGTACGGCCTGATGACGAGGGCTGCTACCGCTGCATCTTCGATGTTTACCCCCGGGGCCCGCTAGAAGGCACGACATGCATCAGCGTTTCCTCTCTAGCTCCTGTTATCTTGCAGATCCAAGCCTTTTCCAGTGCTGTGGCTCACACCTAACATTCAAACTTTTGTTCTTTTTTCAGACAAATTAGGGTCACACATAGTGTTTGTTGTTACTAGACCCCTTACAGTATAAGACAGGAAGTAGTAGGCTGAGGTTTGAACTTGCAGACCTGCAGGGAAGACAGCCCACCCACACAGCAAGCCTTGGCACTTCCTGTTGTTACTATTACTTGTGCACATACATTTTTATTACACCCAGACTCCTCTTTACCCTCGTTACCCTGGCTCCTGCACACAAGCTGCAGTCCTGTAAATCTTTCATTGCACATTTTGAAGCCAAGAGAAATAAATCCACACAGAGCCGACGTCCAAATCATCTTCATTGTCTTGATATTAATAACGGGAGCATTTCCTTTTGTCCCAGGTAAAGTGCGGCTGGAGGGTAACAAGACGGCGGTGATCGGGAAGCTGGCCACCCTGTCCTGCTGGTACAGCCTCCCCGAGAGGGTGCACCAGGTGCTGTGGAGGAAGACAGCCGAGTAAGGCGACACCACCACCGTGGCCGCCTACACCAAGCGTGGGCACTGGATTGTAGAGGAGCAGTACAAGGATCGGTTTAGCTTGAGCCAAACTCTGGGCGACACCCGACTTACCATCGAGGCGGTCAGGACGGAGGACGAGGCCTGCTACACCTGTGAGTTCCACACGTACCCAGACGGAACCAGACGGGACACGGCTTGCCTCTCTGTTCATGGTGAGTACCCATGTACTATCTCTGTCAATTCAATAACATTTTATTTATAGTATCAATTCATAACAAGAGTTATCTCAAGACACTGAACAGATAGATCTAGAACACCATCAATATAATTTACAAGGACCCAACAGTAACTCCCCCAAGAGCAAGAAACTAGTGCAACAGTGACGAGGGAAAACTCCCTTTAGGAAGAAACCTGGGACAGACCCGGGCTCTTGGTAGGCGGTGTCTGACGGGCCGGTTGGGGGTTTAATGAATAGTGGCAATAACAGTCACAGTTAAAGATAATGGAGCAGCGACTAGAAATAGTAGATTTGAAGTAGTTTGTGGCCTAGCAGGGCACTGCAGAGCGTAGTATGATGTAACAGGGCATTGCAGGACGTGTAGCAGGACCACAGCAACAGCTGCAACTGTGGATTTGGAGCTTCCCTGATCCAAGGAAACATGCTGGGGGGGAAAAGAACATAAGGACTCTGGGGAATAACTCCCCAGAGCTAGGTTAGTAACAAGCATTTCTGGGACATGGATGCACACAAATGGAAAGATAGAGGAGCTCATGACTCTCTGTCCTCATGGGAAATCACACTGCATATGAGCCAGAACTCCTTCCTCCTGTTGTTCTCGGGTCAAATCTAGCCCATTTTCAAAAAGGTTCCGTATCATAAATGTGGGTTTCTTTCAAGCTAATTTGAAAACAAAATGACGTGGATGGTTCCATTCGACGCTCTACACAAGTTGAATAAATGATCAGTTCACTACTTTCATTGAATTTGGGTGTTTTTATTCAATTTTATAGCATGAAAAGAAAAATTGATAAAAGAATGTTGGAAAAACGTAGGGGAAAATGACAAAAACCTGGGGAAAAAATGTCAAACGCATAAATATTTAGACAGGAAAAAAGTGTCAAAAGACGACCAAAACGTTGGATTTCTTTTAACATTTTGACCCAGAAAAACAAAACGTTGCATGGTCGAAGACAGCACAAGGGTTAAATGTGAACATAATGGTGCGTGCTGGGTAGGTGCTTAGAGAAATACATTTTGTATTTATTTATAGGGCACTTTTAAAGCACACACTGCACAGTCCTGGCTGAATACAAAGACTGTACACCTTAGGGATTATTTTCCAAATGTTCTTGACACTTATTGTACTGGAGATACACTGTAGGCTAAGAGGAAGTGTGTGTGTGTGTGTGTGTGTGTGTGTGTGTGTGTGTGTGTGTGTGTGTGTGTGTGTGTGTGTGTGTGTCCCAGTCATAGCTCAGGAAAGGGAAGGGAAGCGCTGTGTATAAACAAACCAGAGGTGAGAGTTTCTCAAATGGGTCATTAAACTACTGTTTTGAAGCTCTACAAAAAGAAGAAGACTGGAAGTTTTGTCGAGAAGATGGAAAAAGTTTTGATGGCATATGAGGAACAGGTAAAAACATTTTTAAAGCATTAATGCATTATATTGATGCTGAATGTGAACAGAACTGCAGACCCAAACATGCATTCTTTGTCTTTTTGTGCCACAGGACAAGAGCAACATCACTGCAGCTCGAACAGCAGCCCTGGCCGGCCTACCGCTGTACTTAAAGGAGGATTCATCCGAGGTCTTCAAAACCTGCAAGGTATTTTTGTATTCTCCTTTTCCTGTTTTCATAGCTCAATGCCTCATCTATTTTGCAAAGAGAAATCACTGAACATAGAAATTAGAAACTGCCTTCTGCTGCGTTGTCTACCCTGTTGGCTGCCTTTTAGAGCAATTCTCCACATTACTTAAGTTTTGCTGTGTAGTGTGACAGAGCGTTAAAAGGATGCTAGGGTCTTCCACTTAATTAAATGCTGCTTGTCTTTATTCTGAAGTAGTCTTAAGTAAACGATAAGAATAAGATGGGACAAAATAATTAATTAAATGGATTTCTATTTTATTTTTATTAAGGCTGGCCCGAGTTGTTCATCAACACTATCATTTATAGTCACGCAGAAATATACTACTTCTAAATTCTATAATTCAGTTATATACATATGGTACAACCACGTGAGTCTTGTATAAAAGTTGGTCAAGATTTTTAAAGAATAAACTTTAGTGGTATTAAGATAAAACAAATGATAAAATTGTGCCTAAAAACACATATTACATTATATTCCCAAATTTGTAACAGAAGTTGAAGGTTTATAAAATAACTCAACACCATAGACCTCCTACTCATCTCTTTGTGTTTTGTTTGTGCCTTTCTAAACTCAAACTTCTACATTAAGTCCAGATCAATGGGTTTTAAATGCTCAGGTTCAGGTGCTCTGATTATGTCTTGAAGCAGTTGAAAAGAGAAAACCTTATCTGTAAACTGATCCCTTTATTGGATATTCTGAGCTAAATCTTGGTAACAAGAAGACGTGAACTAGAGCTCTCCATTGATGGTCGATGACTGGTCTTAAATGGGCAGGCAAATTGAGGGTATGAATCCACTTAAATAATCTTGTAGTCTTAGTTTGATATTAGTACATCATTAGACGTTTTGTAAGCCTTGTACAATTGTACAATTACACTCCCACCTCCTGAACATGTATTCCCTTTTCAGGATGAGTTTGAGGCAATCCAGGATGGAGCAGTGGTTCTGGTGGCTGGTGAATGAAGAGGAGGTGCCTGCTGGAGTTCCCTTTGAAACTCACCATGTTTCAATTGTCCTTGAGGATCAGGTTGTAATGTCTCACAGATCTTGGACTGATTCACTGGTGATTTTGTTTGGACTGATCTATGCCCTTCATTTGAGCTATCCTGAGAAGCTAAGTGGCTTCTTTGAGTTCATCCAGGTTGTCCTCCTAAACCTTGGTGATGGAAGAAAGCAGCTCAAACCAAAGTTACAAGCCTTGAGAAATGAGTTAGAGTAAAGGTTTTAACATGTTCTTTTGTTAAAGGTCAGAAATGTTCTAAAAATTATCTTTTGGCTTGCATACCAAAACTGTTTGTTTAGATGTATGTGTTGAAACAGATACTTGTCTACACAATTACAGCTAGGTTGGTTGGCTTTCTACTTAAGCTGTAGTGAGAAACACGAGCACTTATTAATAATGTTGTAATGTTTTCAGTTTCAAGGTATTTTTGTGCTAGATTTCTGTGTTGAAACAGATAGTTGGCTTTCTACTTAAAGGAGAACTCCGGTCGATTGCAACATGTAGCTATGTTTCAAAATGTGGAGATCTGTCAGTAGAGATAAACAAAACCAATTGGTGCTGCCTACACCGAGTTATCCTCTTGCTAGCATTTGCACCCAACAGGCTTTAACAGGGCAAGTTATAAATGTGTTGTCAGCCTCTAAATGTCAGTGAAAGTGCCCACCCATGTGAAGTGACTCCTTCTGATTGAATCTGACTGCAGTATATGTGAAAGAAATGCATTTAAGTTATATTAATTCAGCTCTGTGTAGTTCCTGTGTTGATACTGCAAGGACATCTTAGGGGCCGTCTACAAACTAAAACCCCAAAAAGAGATAAAACATATTTTTAAAAATAAGCATATGCTTTTTTTTTATAAAGTAAGTGCCTTAGTACAACTAGCAAACTAACAGGAGAGACATTATAATTGAGGTAAGTGTGGAGACTCTACCTTATTTAATCATCAAATTGATAGCCTCCTTATTTTAGTTGTATCTCTTTTCTGTGTTGTAGTATGTAGACGGTTCCTAAGCTCTCTAACTGGTCTCAACACAGTAACTAAACACAGCTGAATTACCACATCTTTCATGCCTTTCTGTCACATCTCCAGCAGTCGGATTCACTGTGTTCACTCTGAAGGAATCGCTGCATATGGGGGGGGGGGCACTTTAAATAACATTTTGAACATGTTTAGAGGCTAAAAACATGTTTAAAACTTGCCCTGTTCAAGCCTGTTGGGTGCTACCTCTAGCAGGAGGATAACTCTGTGTAGGCAGCACCAATTGGATAGGTTTTGTCTCGACAGACCTGATTGGTTACTTTTTCTCTCAACTGACAGACCTACACATTAACAGACAACAGAACTACGTGTTGGAATCAACCGGAATTCTCCTTTAAGCTGTAGTGAGAAACATGGGCACTAATTAATAATATAATGTTTTCAGTTTTAAGGTATTTTTGTACTAGATTTTTGTGTTGAAACAGATAGTTGGCTTTCTACTTAAGCTGTAGTGAGAAACACAGGCACTAATTAATATTGCTGTACCTTTTTTCAGTTTAAAGTTTTTTGTGCTAGTACAAATATGATCAATAATAGCATCCATTTAATTTTGTTTTTATTTTTTATGAGTGTTTTGAATTTTATAGTGTTTGACAAACACTTTATTTATTTTAAGCTGTGGACATTAAAATGTTTTAACTTTGATATGTTATTCAGCATTCAACTAAATAAATAGTTGAAGTTGTGTCAGACATGTTTGTATTGTGTTAATGCCACTTAAAAGGTTTAAGGCAATCGGTTTCCTCAAATGAATTGAGTAGCCACAAAGTTGTCACAACTAATACATAATAATTAGCTTTAGTGGAAATAAACTGAGTAAATGAAACTTAAGTGGTAACATTTGTATGAAGAAGATTGCTTTAATTTAATCTTACTTAAATCAGATAAATTCTATTAACACATTTTTAATAAGTTTAGAGAAAAGCAACGTTTGAGTAAAAAAACTTGATAGATTTAAGTCAAATTAACTGAATGTAATTAGTAGTATTAACTTTATTTACCCAAGTTATCTTAACAATTAGCAACTGAGTTACTTTGACACAAATCAACTATTTTGTTAGGATTAAATTGTTTGAGTTAATAAACTTAAATGATTCAAGGCAATCGGTTTCCTCAAACGGTTTGAGTTGAACTAACTCATCAGGTTTTACAGTGCAGTAACAAGCTTCAAACGTCACAAAAAGCTTAGAAGAGGCTGAAATGCACGTTTCCAGCATGGAGATGTGTGTATAGCAGCTACTGTTAAGAAACTAGTGTAAAACTGTTGAAATGACAGTAAGAAGCTTAAAATGTCACAAAAAGCTTAGAAGAGGCCGAAACGCACGTTTCCAGCATGGAGATGTGTGTATAGCAGCTACTGTTAAGAAACTAGTGTAAAACTGTTGAAATGACAGTAACAAGCTTGAAACGTCACAAAAAGCTTAGAAGAGGCTGAAATGCACGTTTCCAGCATGGAGATGTGTGTATAGCAGCTACTGTTAAGAAACTAGTGTAAAACTGTTGAAATGACAGTAACAAGCTTGAAACGTCACAAAAATCTTAGAAGAGGCTGAAATGCACGTTTCCAGCAGGAGATGTGTGTATAGCAGTTACTGTTAAGAAACTAGTGTAAAACTGTATAAATGACAGTAACAAGCTTGAAACGTCACAAAAATCTTAGAAGAGGCTGAAATGCACGTTTCCAGCATGGAGATGTGTGTATAGCAGCTACTGTTAAGAAACTAGTGTAAAACTGTTGAAATGACAGTATAAAGCTTAAAATGTCACAATAAGCTTAGAAGAGGCCGAAACGCACGTTTCCAGCATGGAGATGTGTGTATAGCAGCAACTGTTAAGAAACTAGTGTAAAACTGTTGAAATGACAGTATAAAGCTTAAAATATCACAAAAAGCTTAGAAGAGGCTGAAATGCACGTTTCCAGCATGGAGATGTGTGTATAGCAGCTACTGTTAAGAAACTAGTGTAAAACTGTATAAATGACAGTAACAAGCTTGAAAGGTCACAAAAAGCTTAGAAGAGGCTGAAATGCACGTTTCCAGCATGGAGATGTGTGTATAGCAGCTACTGTTAAGAAACTAGTGTAAAACTGTATAAATGACAGTAACAAGCTTGAAACGTCACAAAAATCTTAGAAGAGGCTGAAATGCACGTTTCTAGCATGGAGATGTGTGTATAGCAGTTACTGTTAACAAACTAGTGTAAAACTGTATAAATGACAGTAACAAGCTTAAAATGTCACAATAAGCTTAGAAGAGGCCGAAATGCACGTTTCCAGCATGGAGATGTGTGTGTAGCAGCTACTGTTAAGAAACTAGTGTAAAACTGTATAAATGACAGTAACAAGCTTGAAACGTCACAATAAGCTTAGAAGAGGCTGAAATGCACGTTTCCAGCATGGAGATGTGTGTATAGCAGTTACTGTTAAGAAACTAGTGTAAAACTGTTGAAATGACAGTAACAAGCTTAAAACGTCACAAAAAGCTTAGAAGAGGCTGAAATGCACGTTTCTAGCATGGAGATGTGTGTATAGCAGCTACTGTTAATAAACTAGTGTAAAACTGTTGAAATGACAGTAACAAGCTTGAAACGTCACAAAAATCTTAGAAGAGGCTGAAATGCACGTTTCCAGCATGGAGATGTGTGTATAGCAGCTACTGTTAAGAAACTAGTGTAAAACTGTATAAATGACAGTAACAAGCTTGAAACGTCACAAAAATCTTAGAAGAGGCTGAAACGCACGTTTCTAGCATGGAGATGTGTGTATAGCAGCTTCTGTTAAGAAACTAGTGTAAAACTGTTGAAATGACAGTAACAAGCTTAAAACGTCACAATAAGCTTAGAAGAGGCTGAAATGCACATTTCCAGCATGGAGATGTGTGTATAGCAGCTACTGTTAAGAAACTAGTGTAAAACTGTTGAAATGACAGTAACAAGCTTAAAATGTCACAAAAAGCTTAGAAGAGGCTGAAATGCACGTTTCTAGCATGGAGATGTGTGTATAGCAGCTATTGTTAACAAACTAGTGTAAAACTGTTGAAATGACAGTAACAAGCTTGAAACGTCACAAAAATCTTAGAAGAGGCTGAAATGCAAGTTTCTAGCATGGAGATGTGTGTATAGCAGCTACTGTTAACAAACTAGTGTAAAACTGTTGAAATGACAGTAACAAGCTTGAAACGTCACAAAAATCTTAGAAGAGGCTGAAATGCACGTTTCCAGCATGGAGATGTGTGTATAGCAGCTACTGTTAAGAAACTAGTGTAAAACTGTTGAAATGACAGTAACAAAAAAACATGCATTGACTATTATAAATGCCAAAGGAAACCTATGTCTTTATCGGTCAAACTGGATCCACAACGTGCCCCTGTGACCTTTTCACAGCGACAGCAGCAAGCAGAATGAAGGTTTGACATTAAGGAGCTTCATTATTGCTCACAGTTTATGCAAAGCTGCGAGACGGGAGGACGAACAGCCAAAGCGTAATCCCGGACAGTCCTGTGCTGCAGCAGGATGGGAATAATCTGGCAGGAGTGAGCTTCCATCATTTATGCAAAGTTAATATTATGTGTGCTGTATAAAACAGTAGTGCATACTGTAAAACAAACAGGGATGCTTGGTTGTTTTCATCTACATTATTGATGCTTTTAATTGTGTAATAATCCCAGCTCAGTGCTCCACTGTCTGGTTTTAGCTTCATAAATAAACTGAAGCCTCAGTGCCTCGAGATACTTGATGATTACCCACTGCTAATCGAGAGATTTCATTTTTTGTTGTTGTGCGTATGAGCCTTTCCCTGATATACAGTAATACTACTATAAGTTTTCAATATGTATACTGACAGTTTGTCTTTAGTAGCAAATTATCTTTTGTGCTGGCGTTTAATCGCATTGATCGGATCCTGTTTGTGCCAAAATGTCCTCAGATAAGACAAAAACTCTCTAGTCATGCTGAATCGTTTTCTTTTTCAGCATTTTTAACTGCAGAGTTCAATAACTCATTAACATAATTATCTTTATTTCGTTTATTAAGTGAGAATATATAATGTTCGTTGCCCCAAGCAACAATTATGGGACAATGTAACTGCTAAGACTTGGCAGCAAATGTGGACTTAAAGCCCATGTTGCAGGTTTAATTTTCCAACGAATTTAATTGATTTGGTTGTTGGTAATAAACATTTTAACTGTTATCCACTGTATATGATGTTGATGGGTATCACAAAACAGAAAATAACACGAAAAAGTAGGTCATATTTTACAGTGGTTTTCCTTTCCCCCACAATGCATTGCATGACGTCAGAGAAGGGAGACGATAGACCAGCCCGCTTAGAGAGACCATTGAGAGTGATAGGAGACGACAGTGTAAGAGAGTGTTTAGTAGCAGATTATAGATAAACAGATTATAGATAATACATCGATATATATACATAGATAGCCTAGATATATATCTAGACATATAGATAGATAGACAGTATTGATAGATAGATATATTTAGAGAGAGCGAGATAGATAGCTATAGCTAGCATACCGGTATAGCTAGCTAGCTAGCTAGTTATAGGTTAGCTAGGTAGGTAGGTAGATTGAGCATGGTGAACTACTGTGTTTGTGCTGGGTGTAAAAACTCCACCCAAACAGGACACAGGGTCCATGGCTTCCCTACGAAGGACAAGGCAACCCTCAGACAGTGGGTACAATTTGTCCGTGTTAGGCGGGCAGATTTTTCAAAGACGGCCGTAACCAAGAACACAAAGATCTGCAGCGCACATTTCAGGGAGGAGGATTACGACACGGGGGATATCAGTATGCTTTCTTTCGGGTTGAAGAGCCGGCCACGGCTTATTCCGACCGCCGTGCCGTCTGTGCACACGCACATCTCTGCTTCCCCTGCCCGGAGACCGAGAAGCACCATGATCGGTGCTGCCCGCCGAAAAAGAGAGCTGGCTACGGTAAGCCTCATGCCGATGTTGACAGTCTAGCTAATAATCACACAATCGATATGTTACTATTACGGTTCTCTTTCATATGTATTTAAACGTGACCGTGTCGCTGACCCATTTGAATTTCTTTGCGCAAGATGTTGGCAGATGCCTCGCAGCAAGAGACCGCGGAGACCAGTGGAGAGGACCCTTTGTCCTCCTCCACGTGTGACACTGGGACACAGTGTAATTTGAAGCCCCTTGTAAGCTCTCACGGTAAATATGCTGTCTAAAACATACATTGACAAATGATATGCATGCAGTACATTTCCATACAGATTGATGAAATTAACACATACAGCCTAGCTACACCAAAACACAACCAGTTAGATTTGCCATATGATTGTCATATGTTGGTGTGTGTTTACTGCCTCTGCCACAGCTGTGCAGGTGATCCTGAAGCCCAACATGGTCAGTGTGGGGACGCAGACAACTTTCAGGATGCAAACTTCCACCCCCCTCATTAGTCCTGAACACAGTGGTGATGAAGAAGATGATCGGTCTGTGCAAATACGTTTTATTTATTACTGTTATTATTATAAATAATTCAATTTCTTATACTTAACGTATATTTTTGACATGTCTATTAATGTGTTTGGTGTTCTGTTAATTCTTTCTTTTGAGCTGCTTTAGCACAGGAATTTTCACCCCTGTGGGATTGATAAAGTCTAATAGATAAAATCTAATCTAAGTCTTATCTTATTTTATCTGTCATCAGTGATTCATCATGGGTGCCAGAAGACCAGATGTCTGAGGAGGATGAGGAGGAATTGTGTGAGGAGGAGCCTTCTCAAACGTGTGAACCCCACCAAAAGTGAGATAATTTAAAACCAACGTAGACCAACTTTGAATTTTAATTTTTGTGTATCTACGGTAGTTTGATTGACACCCCCCCCCCCCTTTTTTTTTGTTGTAGTAGCCATGATAAATTTATCGTTTGCAAAGAGGAACTCATGGCCCTGTTTGCCATTTGTCCATCCTGTTGTGAGAAGTCTGAGAGTAGAATCATTCAGCAGAGAGGAACATTCATCAAAATAGAGCAGGTAGGGTTTTGTTTACACAGCATGCAAGTGATCAGTGGTTGACACAGGTCACATAATGTTTTCCATTAAAAACAAGAAACCTTTGATCATTATTGTACAGTACTTACTCTATATTGAATCCTGATGTACTGTTGATTACTTATTTATTTACTTATTATTTTAATTTATTTTTCTTCACATATAGGTCTGTGCATCGTGTAGCTACCAGCGTTTCTGGCAAAACCAGCCAATCCTACACAAGAATATGCCAGCCTGCAACCTCCTTTTAAGTGGGGCCATTCATTTCACTGGATGTATGGCCTCCCAGACATTACGAATGATGACCCTGTTTGGCCTTCAGTGCATCAGCGCGAGCACTTACTTTAGGCATCAGCGCCATTACACCATCCCTGTCATCATTCAGGCCTGGCAGAAAGATCAGGCCAAGAATTTGAATGACCTCAGGGCAATGGATGGAGGCCTAGTTGTTGCTGGTGACTGCAGGTAAAGCTTAATTTGTTTCTGTGACATGGCATTACTTCACTTTACATACAGGAATTTTACAACTTTATACATCTAATTGGCTCATCTCAAAATCAAGGGCTGCAACACGCCTCTTTTTGCATGATGGGGCTTTAGTTGGTATCTGCAGATGGCATGGTGGATGGTCTTTACAGGCACTTAAAAACTTGAAACATAATTAAAAAATTTTAATTATTCCCAGGTCAGATTCTCCAGGGCACTGCGCAAAGTACGGCTCATACTCTTTGATAGAGGAGAGAGTTAACAAGGTGGTGGATGTTCAGCTTGTTCAAGTAAGCCTGATATAATTAGACAAAGAAATGAACTCTGTGCAATTTGGTAAATAGACAGTACGGATAGTACAACCATGCATAGGGCTTTAGTTGGTATCTGTACAGTGTATTATAAATGCTTGGACCAGCAACCCTACAGTTCCTTCACGGCTCCTTCACCACCACCAGCAGTCTACACTACACAGTCCACCACCAGTTTTACTACACTGTTATGTCGTGTTGCAGAGCTCAGAGGTACCCAACAGCTCTTGGTGTGAGATTGAGGGACTGAAGCGCAGCATTGGCTTACTGAGGAGGCATGACCTGCATGTGTCAACCCTCATCACAGACAGACATCGCCAGGTAAATACAATAAAGATGTAGAATGTAGATTTATGAATTGCACTGAGGCTGGACGTTTTTGCTTTTGCTGATGCAGAGGGCCAGACAGTGCAAGCATCCACAAAGTTTGCTTTCTACTCTTTAGGTCGCCAAATGGGTGAGAGAAGAGCTGTGCCCTGAGGGAACAAAGCATTATTTTGATGTCTGGCACATTGGGAAAAGTATGTATCCATTGTTGGAACCTTTTTAAGCAGTTTTTGTTGTTGCATTTCAATTAATAACCTTTGTTGTAAACCAGGTCTGGGGAAGGCCTTGGATACAGCCTCAAAAGACAGACAGTGTGACCAACTACTGTTGTGGAGGCCAGCCATAGTCAACCACCTTTACTGGACTGCAGCCTCAACCCCAGATGGCAACCCAGCTGTGATGGAAGCCAAATGGAAAAGCTTAATTAATCATGTTCAGGACATCCATGAGCATGACACCCCTGCCTTCTCCAGTTGCGCTCATCCCCCTTTGGAGGGGGATCAACGCAATAAAGAGTGGCTGGAACCAGGTACAGTACACAGTATTGGGAGAAGAGTGAGATTAGCTAAAGTTAAACAACATATTAATAAAAAAAACATTACTATCTACAGCGGCAAGAGGGTGCTATAGGCTCTAGGCTTGTGTCAACTATATGCTGTTCCTAAAGACAACTGAGAAAGACTGAACACAAACAAAATGCCTCCAAAAAGAAAATCCTATTCTGCAGCCCTACTGTCTATCTATCTGTCTATTTGTATGTCTGTCTTCCTAATTATCTTGGTCTATGCAGGCTCAATGGGAGCAGTCAAACTGGAAAGTGTCATCACAAAGACTTCCTTACTTAAGGATGTTAGACAGCTCTCTCCACAGCACCAGACATTTTCCCTCGAAGCCTTCCACTCCCTCATCCTGCACTTCGCACCCAAGCACACTGGGTTTTCATACCTTGGCATGTATAGTAGGTCAGTGCTATGCAATAGAATAACAATCATACAAACACCAGATTTTTTCGAAGGTGTTCTCAAATTTGTTATTCTTTAGGCTTCTCTTAGCGGCGTTGCATTACAACTGTAATGCACACCGAGAGACAGCACAAAGAAGTGATGGAAGTGTGAAGTATTGTGTGCGCTATCCACGGTTCAGAAAAGGTGCCTACATAGTGCAACCCATCAAACAGAAGGCCTCATACGGTAAGCAGTGTCATGCAATTCTATCATGGCGCATGAGACATCTGTGATGAGTGACAGTGATCTTTATACAGTATTTTATCATTATGTCTGCAGCATATGCAATGTCATTGATCAAGGCCCTTCAGGAGAGCTACACAAAGTCACCCGTTGCTCTTCAAGAGGTCAGCGCAAATTTGTCAGCCTGTGCACCCGTCCCCATCGCCAAATCATTTCAACAAATTCCCAAGGAGGAGGCTGTCAGCCTCTATCTAGCCCAGCAGTCACGCTACAGCAAATCTAATTAGAATTTTTTTCCCCCAGACAGGTCCAATCATTTAGTTGTGAGTATTTCTTTTAATTGTAGTAGAACTATCCCTTCCTTATTTCTTTTGGTGGTGGTTTTCTGCATGCTGCATTTTTTTTCTTTGATATACTTTTTTTTGCATGAAATCATTCCTTTTTTTTGTCTTTGTAAATACTAGGGCTGGATGTGTGTGTGTATGCACGTGCAGAGAGAGAGTGAGATCTTTTGTAGTAAGATTTTACATTTCAGCAGGTACAGGTACAGGTTTTGTGGCTTGACCATGCATAAATTTGAGCTTCTTTTACCAATCAATATTTAACAATATCTTTTGCAATTTCTAATCCAAACAACCAAACTTGGCACTGCACTTACTTGTGCCAGAGTACCAAACTAACTGTTGTAACTGTTCTATTATTTGCCTTTACCCATTTAGTCATTATATCCACACTGTTAATAATTTACTGTATCTTTTGTTTGCATGAAATTTTATTTATTTATTTATTATTTCAACATAATTTACCAGTAATTGTACCTGGTGGTGCCTTGTTTACTGGTATTCTGATTTTCACACAGGAGAAACTAATAAACCGTTTTAATTGGAATTCACGTGTTGTGTGTATTGTATTACATTTTAAGGGCTGTTGAGCGATCACAACAGAACAAGCATGACAAAATACTTAATTTCATTCAATATGTTCTTTATTAACTTTCATCCAAACAAGGCCATTGAAAGCCATGATAGGTCTCATTACCACTGTGAAATTGTTGCCTGATGGCTGAAACCAGACAGGAGGGTAGAGGCTTCCTGATATGCCTGCCAAGAACTCCATATGCCCAGCGTATAGCCTGCCTGTACGCAGTGTATCGGTATTGCCTAGGGATAAGTATGTTGGAAATTTCATTTTATTTCAGTTTTTCATGTTTATTGTCTATGCTACACATATCTAGTCACTTATAACTTGGTTCATAGGACTCAGTGTAAAAATAATGCAAGGAAACAATTAACATACTCATGCGTGTTGGCTTGAAGGGGACCATGATCCTGCCTGAAATGTGTGTATGAAATCTTCAGTACAAACGGATTCAGGCAGCATGCCTCAAATCCAGGATGCTGTGTGAGGCACGTTAAATGTGCTGGTGGGGGGGTGAGCTCCTCGACCAGCGACCAAAACGCACTCACTTCCCTACAGCACAAGCTCTCCACTGCAGTTTCCATGGGACGGCACTGCCCGCACAAGCACCTGCCAAACACAGCGACACAGACTAGCGGACTACAGACTAGCTACATTCGCAACAACAATTTCACCGGAGGAAGAGGTAAACGCTTAGAAATAAACACTAGGAAAATGTTGTTACTGGAGCTAGTAGGCTGCCGGGGACAGTCCCCGATTTTGGTGACTGTCCCCGGCTGGATCTGTCCCTGGTTTTCACTGTGACTGACATACCCAAAATTGGAATGAAAGAAAGAAAACTCTGACCACACGGAGCCGATCGAGCAGCGCTGCTCAGAGCTCAGAGATGTTTTAGAAAGCCGTATTTTACCATGCTAAAATCACTGATTATTTACATGGAGTCTGGTGGAGATATGCTGCTCTATACACGCTAAAATCACTGATTATTTACATGGAGTCTGGTGGAGATATGCTGCTCTATACACGCTAAAATCACTGATTATTTACATGGAGTCTGGTGGACTTTTATGTTTTAAAAAATGATCTTAATCTTTAACAGAAAGGTCAGCCTCCTTACAAATCCTTTCCATAATGTTATCAGACACTTAGAATATTAATCTGAGTCTGTCAGCAGCAAAACGAGCACTTTATGAACGTTAATACAAGCTGGACAATTATCTTATTAACTTCCATTGTAGCTTGTTTCTCTACTGCCGACTGAGCTGAAAATGTCCCCGGATTTTGTCTGAGAAATCTGGTCACCTTAATGTAATCACAAATGTGTTTACAACGCGGGGGGAAAGATTTAATTAGGGATCATTTTCAGGGGGGTTCACAAGTGGGACTGGCAAGTTAGCCCATAGCTAGCACGATGCCTTCTATTTCTACATAACTTTACCGGTACTTATCTGAACTACTTGATCACTGTCACTAGATATGAAGAAAATGTTGACTTTAACTCGGTACTATTCACTCAGTAAAAAAAAAACAAGTTATTGTATGCACTGCTGTTCGTAGACTAGCTAACGCTAGCTATCTCCAGCAACTCACCAGGACACTTCACCAACTCTCCACTCATTCTCCTCGGACCATGTATTTAATTGGCTTTGACGGCCATCGGTTCTCGGCAATTCTTCATTTGCCCTCTCACGTCTCACAGGTTCGAAATTATATGGCTGTGGGCCATCGCACACGTTACTAGTGGTTCTTTCCACCTCTTCCTCACCCCATTCACTTGCCATAGTTTTAGTGCTAGACTGAGGCTTCTCTCCCTTGTGTGACGTCATCATCAAATTGCGTTAAAAAAGCCAGCTAACACCAAAAACTACCAAAATCAGACCTTTAACACTATTTGGAGATATTTTTAAACATGATATAGATATCTTGAGTACTGTATGTACCCATTAATCAAAAGTGGTGGTTAACTTGCAACATGGACTTTAAGAGTCAGGAAATAGGAAAATGTATTCAAAGGTGTTTTCAGTATTATTTTCACACTTCAATCTGCTAATTTGACCATTTATACCAGTACCGCAACAATTGTAAGTATTCATGATTCCCCTCGTTGGTTTAAGACCTTTGGATCACCACGTGTATCTCCAATGTGTTCAGTTATTTAAATAGAAGGAATGAAGTAAAACAAAATGGCAATTTAGTCTGACGACGCTGCGATTTCCCCACATTTGGTAGTCTAGCAGGGCGTAACCATAGACTGTTAATATTAATGGACAGAGCATGTGTAATGTCACCCATTGGTTTGTAAGGATCTGCTATGACTCGTAGAGTTTGCCGTTACGGACGCAGCCGTCCTGGTGGCGGATGTGACGATTTTAAACAAGAGGGAGGAGAGAGGGAGGCGTGAGGGAGGAGAGAGAGAGGAGCTACATTATGTTACATACATTCACTGGCCATCACATCTTTATTGCCACTTTTAACACCAACGAGACCATAATTCAAAAAAATGAACATCATTCTGTGAAGAAGACTTTAAACTAGCGATTGAGACCATAAACTCATCATGAAAATGTTGACTCAGGGAAAAATCAAATGAGAAGTGGGTCACTTTCTCAGATTTCTGCAAAAACCGACGTCCTTTTGCAACCGCACGTGTCGCCCCCTCCTGGAGATCAGATAGAAAGCAGCACTTTGCTGAACTGGATGCATTAATATGATACAGTCTATGGGTGTAACACACACTGGGACATTACATATCTTCTCCTACCTCATGTCTGTGAAACACCACTGCCTATTACATGGAGAATAAGTAAGGGAAACTGAAGCATTTGAAGCAATATAAAGGTTTCCACACAGAGGATGTGTTGGGCTGTCTGCCCACACAGGACCCGCGGGTTAAAGAGGGACCCTGAACTAATTCACTTCCTGTGAACGCTGCAAACTGAAAGCCGAAAATATGGCAGCTGTGGTGACCCTGGATTCATCAGCTGGAACAAAAACAGCTTTACAACATGGCAATCATCTTCCTCTCAACACAAATCAAAGAGTTCTGGAGACGCTACATCTTAACACAGTCATTTCCAAAGCTGACATAAGAAAATGTAGATTCAAATATTAACTAGAACTGCACGCAGTTACAACGGGGTCCAAGCCTCCCCGCGCCAGTCGACCCCGGCGACCCGGGGAGCTCACGAAAGTGGAACCCAAAGCGGGAGGTAAAACGCCGGGAAACATCGAGAGGCGCACGTAACGGTACGGATTAATAGCGCAATGACCCAGAAAAACTCTGGTCTCCTAGGCTGGATACAAAACCATGATAAAATGGCCCAAAATTGTCTACGTTGATCATAGCGCCCCCTATTGGCCTATCTTTACCAAATTTGGCACAGAGCTTCCGGGCGGCATGACAAACAATCGTTACAAGTTTGGTATCGATAGCATTTATTGTGGCAGAGATATTGCAATTGCAAATTTCCCATTTAAATGCATTGAGTGTTTTGAAAACCAATAAACATTGATTATAGCGCTTCCTAATGTCCAATCTTTACCATATTTGGGTCAGAGCACCAAGAGTGGGCCTAGATGGCACCCATCAAATTTTGTAAACTTCGGAAAAGCGGTTCATGAGATATAAACTTATTGTATTTGTAGCGCCCCCTAGTGGCCAATGTTCGTCAAATTTGGTTTAGAGCCTCAGAGGCTCATACCAAGGGATATTCCAAAGTTTGGCTTTGATAGCATTTATTTTGGCCAAGATATGGCAAAGACGTCTTTTTCGTAGTTAGCTACACAAATTTGTTTGACGCGTAATACACACGATTTTCATTCTACAAAAAATCTTTATGTTACTTTGTGTCAAGTCGGTCTGGAGTTGCTATGTGCCAAGTTTCATGCCGATCCATTGCACGGTCTAGGAGAAGTTCGAAAAAGTTGGTTTTCGATAAATCGCGAATTTTCACGCATAAAAGTATAGGCGGAAATGGGCGTGGCCTATATCACGAGATTCAGAAGGATCCAGGGAACGCGTGGCTATAGGTTTTTTTAATATCGGATGTACGGTTTGGGAGTTATAGGGCCAAACGCGTTAATTCTGGTATAGCGCCACCTAGTGGTGGATGTGGGTAAATTTTTTTCGGCTGAGGTCTTTGCGGACTTGTGGACCATTCCTGAAAATGGCGCGTTGCCACCATGTACGGTTTAGGCTGCAGCGGCAGGTTTATGCGGAGAAGAAAAATAATAATAACTAGAACTGCACGCAGTTACAACGGGGTCCAAGCCTCCCCGCGCCAGTCGACCCCGGCGACCCGGAAAGCGCACGAAAGTGGAACCCAAAGCGAAAGCGGAAGGGCAAACGTCGGGAAACATCAAGAGGCGCACGCAACGGTACGGATTAATAGCGCAATGACCCAGAAAAACTCTGGTCTCCTAGGCTGGATGTAAAACCTGGATAAAATGGCTCAAAATTGTCTACGTTGATTATTGCGCCCCCCAACGGCCTATCTTTACCAAATTTGGTACAGAGCTTCGGGGCGGCATGCCAAACAATCCTTACAAGTTTGGTGTTGATAGCATTTATTGTGGCAGAGATATTGCAATTGCAAATTTCCCATTTAAATGCATAGAGTGTTTTGACGAAACCAATAAATGTTGATTATATGGCCCCCTAATGGCTCATCTTTACCAAATTTGGTACAGAGCATCGGAAAAGCATTGTCAAGCATTGTACGGATCACCTCAGGAGTGGGCCTAGATGGTATCCATCAAATTTTGTAAAATTCGGATGAGCGGTTCATGAGATATAAACTTGTTGTATCTGTAGCGCCCCCTAGTGGCCAATCTTTGTGAAATTTGTTTCAGAGCGTCAGAGGGTCATACCAAGGGATATTCTAAAGTTTGGCTTTGATAGCATTTATCTTGGCCGAGATATGGCAAAGATGGTGTTTTCGTAGTTAGCTACACAAATTTGTTTGCGCGTAATATGCACAATTTTTATTCTTTTAAAAATCTTTATACAACTTTTTGTCAAGTTGGTCTGGAGATGCTACGTGCCAAGTTTCGTGCCGATCCATTGTACGGTCTAGGAGGAGTTCGAAAAAGTTGGTTTTCGATAAATCGCGATTTTTCAGGCATAAAAGTATAGGCGGAAATGGGCGTGGCCTATATCACGAGATTCAGTAGAATCCAGGGAACGCGTGGATATATGGTTTTTAAATATCTGATGTACGGTTTGGGAGTTATAGGGCGAAACGCGTTTTTTCTGGTATAGCGCCACCTAGTGGTGGACGTGGATCAATTTTTTTGTCTGAGGTCTTTGCGGAGTTTTGGACCAGTCCTGAAAATTGGGCGTCGCCACCATGTACGGTTTAGGCTGCAGTATGGGTTTTATGCGGAGAAGAATAATGGAAAATAAGAATAAGAAGAGAAAACCTAGCGATTACAATAGGGTTCCACAGCCCTGCTGTGTGAACCGCGTACGCCTTGCGTTACAGCGGTCCACGCATCCTTCGGGCTTGGACCCCTAATAATCTCTAGGAAAACAATAGGGTTCCACAGCCCTGCTGTGTGAACCGCGTTACACGCGGTACACGCAGCTTCGGGCTTGGACCCCTAACTAGAACTGCACGCAGTTACAACGGGGTCCAAGCCTCCCCGCGCCAGTCGACCCCGGCGACCCGGGGAGCGCACGAAAGCGGAACCCAAAGCGAAAGCGGAAGGGCAAACGTCGGGAAACATCGAGAGGCGCACGCAACGGTACGGAATAATAGCGCAATGACCCAGAAAAACTCTGGTCTCCTAGGCTGGATGTAAAACCTGGATAAAATGGCCCAAAATTGTCTATGTTGATTATAGCGCCCCCCAATGGCCTATCTTTACCAAAATCGGTACAGAGCTTCAGAGCGGCATGCCAAACAATCCTTACAAGTTTGGTGTTGATAGCATTTATTGTGGCAGAGATATTGCAATTGCAAACTTCCCATTTAAATGCATAGAGTGTTTTGACGAAACCAATAAATGTTGATTATATCGCCTTCTAATGGCTAATCTTTACCAAATTTGGTATAGAGCATCGGAAAAGCATTGTCAACACTGCTCACAAGTGATTTGTTGATACCTTTTAATTTGGCCGAGATATGATAGGATATGTGTTTGGTAGCTGACTACAGAAAATGTGTTTGGTCGTCAAATGCGCACAAAAAAACGTAGCAAAATTCTTTATACAACTTTTTGTCAGGGCCATCTGGAGATGCTATCCACCAAGTTTCGTGCAGATCTGTCGCACGGCCTAGGACGAGTTCGTAAAAGTTGGTGTTGCACTTGTCGCAATATTGCGAAAATAATTTTAAACGGAAGTGGGCGTGGCCTATATCATGTGACTCTGCTTGATGTAGTGAACACGTAGACATGAAGATTTTTAATGTGAGAAGTATAATGTAGGAGTTATAGGCAAAAACACGTTTGACGTCATTGTAGCGCCACCTAGTGTTCCACATGTGTAATATTCGGTAAGTCAGGTCAGTTACCCATTGTACATCTACCCTGTTAATTTCAAGTAATTCACTTTAGTGGAAGTGGTTAATCCAGACATTGGCCCATAGGCCACGCCCACTTGAATTAATCAGTACCCCACTGTAAGGACCACCTCAGGAGTGGGCCTAGATGGTATCCATCAAATTTTGTAAAATTTGGATGAGCGGTTCATGAGATATAAACTTTCTGTATCTGTAGCGCCCCCTAGTGGCCAATCTTTGTCAAATTTGTTTCAGAGCCTCAAAGGGTCATAACAAGTAATATTCTAAAGTTTGGCTTTGATAGCATTTATCTTGGCCGAGTTATGACAAAGACGGTGTTTTCGTAGTTAGCTACACAAATTTGTTTGCGCGTAATATGCACAATTTTTAATCTTTTAAAAATCTTTATACAACTTTTTGTCAAGTTGGTCTGGAGATGCTACGTGCCAAGTTTGGTGCCGATCCATTGTACGGTCTAGGAGGAGTTCGAAAAAGTTGTTTTTTGATAAATCGCGATTTTTCAGGCATAAAAGTATAGGCGAAAATGGGCGTGCCCTATATCACGAGAATCAGTAGGATCCAGGGAACGCGTGGATATATGGTTTTTAAATATCCGATGTACGGTTTGGGAGTTATAGGGCAAAACGCGTTTTTTCTGGTATAGCGCCACCTAGTGGTGGACGTGGATCAATTTTTTTGTCTGAGGTCTTTGCGGAGTTTTGGACCAGTCCTGAAAATTGGGCGTCGCCACCATGTACGGTTTAGGCTGCAGTATGGGTTTTATGCGGAGAAGAATAATGGAAAATAAGAATAAGAAGAGAAAACCTAGCGATTACAATAGGGTTCCACAGCCCTGCTGTGTGAACCGCGTACGCCTTGCGTTACAGCGGTCCACGCATCCTTCGGGCTTGGACCCCTAATAATCTCTAGGAAAACAATAGGGTTCCACAGCCCTGCTGTGTGAACCGCGTTACACGCGGTACACGCAGCTTCGGGCTTGGACCCCTAACTAGAACTGCACGCAGTTACAACGGGGTCCAAGCCTCCCCGCGCCAGTCGACCCCGGCGACCCGGGGAGCGCACGAAAGCGGAACCCAAAGCGAAAGCGGAAGGGCAAACGTCGGGAAACATCGAGAGGCGCACGCAACGGTACGGAATAATAGCGCAATGACCCAGAAAAACTCTGGTCTCCTAGGCTGGATGTAAAACCTGGATAAAATGGCCCAAAATTGTCTATGTTGATTATAGCGCCCCCCAATGGCCTATCTTTACCAAAATCGGTACAGAGCTTCAGAGCGGCATGCCAAACAATCCTTACAAGTTTGGTGTTGATAGCATTTATTGTGGCAGAGATATTGCAATTGCAAACTTCCCATTTAAATGCATAGAGTGTTTTGACGAAACCAATAAATGTTGATTATATCGCCTTCTAATGGCTAATCTTTACCAAATTTGGTATAGAGCATCGGAAAAGCATTGTCAACACTGCTCACAAGTGATTTGTTGATACCTTTTAATTTGGCCGAGATATGATAGGATATGTGTTTGGTAGCTGACTACAGAAAATGTGTTTGGTCGTCAAATGCGCACAAAAAAACGTAGCAAAATTCTTTATACAACTTTTTGTCAGGGCCATCTGGAGATGCTATCCACCAAGTTTCGTGCAGATCTGTCGCACGGCCTAGGACGAGTTCGTAAAAGTTGGAGTTGCACTTGTCGCAATATTGCGAAAATAATTTTAAACGGAAGTGGGCGTGGCCTATATCATGTGACTCTGCTTGATGTAGTGAACACGTAGACATGAAGATTTTTAATGTGAGAAGTATAATGTAGGAGTTATAGGCAAAAACACGTTTGACGTCATTGTAGCGCCACCTAGTGTTCCACATGTGTAATATTCGGTAAGTCAGGTCAGTTACCCATTGTACATCTACCCTGTTAATTTCAAGTAATTCACTTTAGTGGAAGTGGTTAATCCAGACATTGGCCCATAGGCCACGCCCACTTGAATTAATCAGTACCCCACTGTAAGGACCACCTCAGGAGTGGGCCTAGATGGTATCCATCAAATTTTGTAAAATTTGGATGAGCGGTTCATGAGATATAAACTTTCTGTATCTGTAGCGCCCCCTAGTGGCCAATCTTTGTCAAATTTGTTTCAGAGCCTCAAAGGGTCATAACAAGTAATATTCTAAAGTTTGGCTTTGATAGCATTTATCTTGGCCGAGTTATGACAAAGACGGTGTTTTCGTAGTTAGCTACACAAATTTGTTTGCGCGTAATATGCACAATTTTTAATCTTTTAAAAATCTTTATACAACTTTTTGTCAAGTTGGTCTGGAGATGCTACGTGCCAAGTTTGGTGCCGATCCATTGTACGGTCTAGGAGGAGTTCGAAAAAGTTGTTTTTTGATAAATCGCGATTTTTCAGGCATAAAAGTATAGGCGAAAATGGGCGTGCCCTATATCACGAGAATCAGTAGGATCCAGGGAACGCGTGGATATATGGTTTTTAAATATCCGATGTACGGTTTGGGAGTTATAGGGCAAAACGCGTTTTTTCTGGTATAGCGCCACCTAGTGGTGGACGTGGATAAATTTTTTTCTTTGAGGTCTTTGCGGAGTTTTGGACCAGTACTGAAAATTGCGCGTCGCCACCATGTACGGTTTAGGCTGCAGTATGGGTTTTATGCGGAGAAGAATAATAACTAGAACTGCACGCAGTTACAACGGGGTCCAAGCCTCCCCGCGCCAGTCGACCCCGGCGACCCGGGGAGCGCACGAAAGTGGAACCCAAAGCGAAAGCGGGAGGGAAAACGTCGGGAAACATCGAGAGGCGCACGTAACTGTACGGATTAATAGCGCAATGACCCAGAAAAACTCTGGTCTCCTAGGCTGGATACAAAACCATGATAAAATGGCCCAAAATTGTCTATGTTGATCATAGCGCCCCCTAATGGCCTATCTTTACCAAATTTGGCACAGAGCTTCCGGGCGGCATGACAAACAATCCTTACAAGTTTGGTATCGATAGCATTTATTGTGGCAGAGATATTGCAATTGCAAATTTCCCATTTAAATGCATTGAGTGTTTTGAAAACCAATAAACATTGATTATAGCGCTTCCTAATGTCCAATCTTTACCATATTTGGGTCAGAGCACCAAGAGTGGGCCTAGATGGCACCCATCAAATTTTGTAATCTTCGGAAAAGCGGTTCATGAGATATAAACTTATTGTACTTGTAGCGCCCCCTAGTGGCCAATGTCTGTCAAATTTGGTTTACAGCCTCAGAGGCTCATACCAAGGGATATTCTAAAGTTTGGCTTTGATAGCATTTATTTTGGCCGAGATATGGCAAAGACGTTTTTTTCGTAGTTAGCTACACAAATTTGTTTGCGCGTAATATGCACAATTTTTATTCTTTTAAAAATCTTTATACAACTTTTTGTCAAGTTGGTCTGGAGATGCTACGTGCCAAGTTTCGTGCCGATGCATTGTACGGTCTAGGAGGAGTTCGAAAAAGTTGGTTTTCGATAAATCGCGATTTTTCAGGCATAAAAGTATAGGCGGAAATGGGCGTGGCCTATATCACGAGATTCAGTAGAATCCAGGGAACGCGTGGATATATGGTTTTTAAATATCTGATGTACGGTTTGGGAGTTATAGGGCGAAACGCGTTTTTTCTGGTATAGCGCCACCTAGTGGTGGACGTGGATCAATTTTTTTGTCTGAGGTCTTTGCGGAGTTTTGGACCAGTCCTGAAAATTGCGCGTCGCCACCATGTACGGTTTAGGCTGCAGTATGGGTTTTATGCGGAGAAGAATAATGGAAAATAAGAATAAGAAGAGAAAACCTAGCGATTACAATAGGGTTCCACAGCCCTGCTGTGTGAACCGCGTACGCCTTGCGTTACAGCGGTCCACGCATCCTTCGGGCTTGGACCCCTAACTAGAACTGCACGCAGTTACAACGGGGTCCAAGCCTCCCCGCGCCAGTCGACCCCGGCGACCTGGAAAGCAACCGAAAGTGGAACCCAAAGCGGGAGGGAAAACGTCGGGAAACATCGAGAGGCGCACGTAACGGTACGGATTAATAGCGCAATGAGCCAGAAAAACTCTGGTCTCCTAGGCTGGATATAAAACCTTGATAAAATGGCCCAAAATTGTCTACGTTGATCATAGCGCCCCCTAATGGCCTATCTTTACCAAATTTGGCACAGAGCTTCCGAGCGGCATGACAAACAATCGTTACAAGTTTGGTATCGATAGCATTTATTGTGGCAGAGATATTGCAATTGCAAATTTCCCATTTAAATGCATTGAGTGTTTTGAAAACCAATAAACATTGATTATAGCGCTTCCTAATGTTCAATCTTTACCATATTTGGGTCAGAGCACCAAGAGTGGGCCTAGATGGCACCCATCAAATTTTGTAAACTTCGGAAAAGTGGTTCATGAGATATAAACTTATTGTACTTGTAGCGCCCCCTAGTGGCCAATGTCCGTCAAATTTGGTTTACAGCCTCAGAGGCTCATGCCAAGGGATATTCTAAAGTTTGGCTTTGATAGCATTTATTTTGGCCGAGATATGGCAAAGACGTTTTTTTCGTAGTTAGCTACACAAATTTGTTTGCGCGTAATATGCACAATTTTTATTCTTTTAAAAATCTTTACACAACTTTTTGTCAAGTTGGTCTGGAGATGTTGTGTGCCAAGTTTCGTGCCGATCCATTGTACGGTCTAGGAGGAGTTTGAAAAAGTTGGTTTTCGATAAATCGCGATTTTTCACGCATAAAAGTATAGGCGGAAATGGGCGTGGCCTATATCACGAGATTCAGTAGGATCCAGGGAACGCGTGGATATAGGTTTTTTTAATATCGGATATACGGTTTGGGAGTTATAGGGCCAAACGCGTTAATTCTGGTATAGCGCCACCTAGTGGTGGATGTGGGTACATTTTTTTCGGCTGAGGTCTTTGCGGACTTGTGGACCATTCCTGAAAATGGCGCGTTGCCACCATGTACGGTTTAGGCTGCAGCGGCAGGTTTATGCGGAGAAGAAAAATAACTAGAACTGCACGCAGTTACAACGGGGTCCAAGCCTCCCCGTGCCAGTCGACCCCGGCGACCCGGAAAGCAACCGAAAGTGGAACCCAAAGCGGGAGGGAAAACGTCGGGAAACATCGAGAGGCGCACGTAATGGTACGGATTAATAGCGCAATGAGCCAGAAAAACTCTGGTCTCCTAGGCTGGATATAAAACCTTGATAAAATGGCCCAAAATTGTCTACGTTGATCATAGCGCCCCCTAATGGCCTATCTTTACCAAATTTGGCACAGAGCTTCCGAGCGGCATGACAAACAATCGTTACAAGTTTGGTATCGATAGCATTTATTGTGGCAGAGATATTGCAATTGCAAATTTCCCATTTAAATGCATTGAGTGTTTTGAAAACCAATAAACATTGATTATAGCGCTTCCTAATGTCCAATCTTTACCATATTTGGGTCAGAGCACCAAGAGTGGGCCTAGATGGCACCCATCAAATTTTGTAAACTTCGGAAAAGTGGTTCATGAGATATAAACTTATTGTACTTGTAGCGCCCCCTAGTGGCCAATGTCCGTCAAATTTGGTTTACAGCCTCAGAGGCTCATGCCAAGGGATATTCTAAAGTTTGGCTTTGATAGCATTTATTTTGGCCGAGATATGGCAACGACGTTTTTTTCGTAGTTAGCTACACAAATTTGTTTGCGCGTAATATGCACAATTTTTATTCTTTTAAAAATCTTTACACAACTTTTTGTCAAGTTGGTCTGGAGATGCTACGTGCCAAGTTTCGTGCCGATCCATTGTACGGTCTAGGAGGAGTTCGAAAAAGTTGGTTTTCGATAAATCGCGATTTTTCACGCATAAAAGTATAGGCGGAAATGGGCGTGGCCTATATCACGACATTCAGTAGGATCCAGGGAACGCGCGGCTATAGGTTTTTTTAATATCGGATGTACGGTTTGGGAGTTATAGGGCCAAACGCGTTAATTCTGGTATAGCGCCACCTAGTGGTGGATGTGGGTACATTTTTTTCGGCTGAGGTCTTTGCGGAATTGTGGACCATTCCTGAAAATGGCGCGTTGCCACCATGTACGGTTTAGGCTGCAGCGGCAGGTTTATGCGGAGAAGAAAAATAATAATAATAATCACTAGGAAAACAATAGGGTTCCACAGCCCTGCTGTGTGAACCGCGTTACACGCGGTACACGCAAGCTTCGGGACTTGGACCCCTAACTAGAACTGCACGCAGTTACAACGGGGTCCAAGCCTCCCCGCGCCGGTCGTCCCCAGCGACCCAAGGAAATGTTCTATGTTGATTATAGCGCCCCCTAAGGGCATATCTTTGCCAAATTTGGTACAGAGCCTCTGAGTGGGATGGTCAACAACCTTCACAGGTTTGGTGTCGATAGCATTTATTGTGGCAGAGATATTGCATTTGCAAATTTCCCATTTAAATGCATTGAGTGTTTTGAAAACCATTAAACATTGATTATAGCGCTTCCTAATGTCCAATCTTTACCATATTTGGATCAGAGCACCAGGAGTGGGCCTAGATGGCACCCATCAAATTTTGTAAAATTGGGATGAGCGGTTCATGAGATATAAACTTGTTGTATCTGTAGCGCCCCCTAGTGGCCAATGTTCGTCAAATTTGGTTTACAGCCTCAGAGGCTCATGCCAAGGGATATTCTTAAGGTTGGCTTTGATAGCATTTATTTTGGCCGAGATATGGCAAAGACGTTTTTTTCGTAGTTAGCTACACAAATTTGTTTGCGCGTAATATGCACAATTTTTATTCTTTTAAAAATCTTTACACAACTTTTTGTCAAGTTGGTCTGGAGATGCTACGTGCCAAGTTTCGTGCCGATCCATTGTACGGTCTAGGAGGAGTTCGAAAAAGTTGGTTTTCGATAAATCGCGATTTTTCACGCATAAAAGTATAGGCGGAAATGGGCGTGGCCTATATCACGAGATTCAGTAGGATCCAGGGAACGCGCGGCTATAGGTTTTTTTAATATCGGATGTACGGTTTGGGAGTTATAGGGCCAAACCCGTTAATTCTGGTATAGCGCCACCTAGTGGTGGATGTGGGTACATTTTTTTCGGCTGAGGTCTTTGCGGACTTGTGGACCATTCCTGAAAATGGCGCGTTGCCACCATGTACGGTTTAGGCTGCAGCGGCAGGTTTATGCGGAGAAGAAAAATAATAATAATAATCACTAGGAAAACAATAGGGTTCCACAGCCCTGCTGTGTGAACCGCGTTACACGCGGTACACGCAGCTTCGGGCTTGGACCCCTAACTAGAACTGCACGCAGTTACAACGGGGTCCAAGCCTCCCCGCGCCAGTCGACCCCGGCGACCCGGAAAGCGCACGAAAGCGGAACCCAAAGCGAAAGCGGAAGGGCAAACGTTGGGAAACATCGAGAGGCGCACGTAACGGTATGGATTAATACCGCAATGACCCAGAAAAACTCTGGTCTCCTAGGCTGGATACAAAACCTTGATAAAATGGCCCAAAATTGTCTACGTTGATCACAGCGCCCCCTAATGGCCTATATTTACCAAATTTGGTACAGAGCCTCCGGGCGGCATGCCAAACAATCGTCACAGGTTTGGTGTTGATAGCATTTATTGTGGCAGAGATATTGCAATTGCAAATATCCCATTTAAATGCATTGAGTGTTTTGATGAAACCAATACATGTTGATTATAGCGCCCCCTAATGGCTGATCTTTACCAAATTTGGTACAGAGCATCGGAAAGGCATGTTCAACACTGCTCACAATTGATATGTTGATACCTTTTAATTTGGCCGAGATATGATATGATATGTGTTTGGTAGCTTACTACAGAAACTTTGCTTGGTCGTCAAATGCGCACACAATGACGTAGCAAAATTCTTTATGCAACTTTTTGTCAGGGCCATCTGCAGATGCTATACACCAAGTTTTGTGCAGATCTGTCGCACGGCCTAGGACGAGTTCGTAAAATGTTGGCTTCGCACTTGTTGCAATATTGCGAAAATAATTTTAAACGGAAATGGGCGTGGCCTATATCCTGTGACTCAGCTTGATGTAGTGAACACGTGGACATCAAGATTGTTAATGGTTGATGTATAATGTAGGAGTTATAGTGCAAAAACACGTTTGACGTCATTGTAGCGCCACCTAGTGGCCAATTTGCGAAAAATTTGTTTTACCATCTTGGAGGGTCATAACAAAGAATAATCTAAAGTTTGGTACCCATTGTACATTCGTCCTGTTAATTACAAGTGATTTAAGTGGTTAATCCAAACGTTGGTGCGTAGGCCACGCCCACTTGAACCAATCACTACCCCACTGTAAGGACAGCCTCAGGACTGGGCCTAGATGGGATCCATCAAATTTTGTAAAAATCGGATGAGCGGTTCATGAGATATAAACTTGTTGTATTTGTAGCGCCCCCTAGTGGCCAATGTTCGTGAAATTTGTTTTAGAGCCTCAAAGGGTCATACCAAGGAATATTCTAAAGTTTGGCTCTGATAGCATTTATCTTGGCCGAGATATGCCAAAGTCGGTATTTTCGTAGTTAGCTACACAAATTTGTTTGCGCGTAATGCGTGCAATTTTTATGTCTATAAAGAATCTATATGTAACTTTTTGTCAGGTCGGTCTGGAGATGCCCTGTGCCAAGTTTCGTGCCGATCCATTGCACGGTCTAGGAGGAGTTCGAAAAAGTTGGTTTTCGATAAATCGCGATTTTTCACGCATAAAAGTCTAGGCGGAAATGGGCGTGGCCTACATCAGGAGATTCAGTAGGATCCAGGGAACGCGTGGATATATGGTTTTTAAATATCCGAAGTACGGTTTGGGAGTTATAGGGCCAAACGCGTTTTTTCTGGTATAGCGCCACCTAGTGGTGGACGTGGGTACATTTTTTTGTCTGAGGTCTTTGCGGAGTTTGGGACCAGTCCTGAAAATGGCGCGTCGCCACCATGTACGGTTTAGGCTGCAGTATGGGTTTTATGCGGAGAAGAATAATGAAGAATAATCTCTAGGAAAACAATAGGGTTCCACAGCCCTGCTGTGTGAACCGCGTTTCACGCGGTACACGCAACTTCGGGCTTGGACCCCTAACTAGAACTGCACGCAGTTACAACGGGGTCCAAGCCTCCCCGCGCCAGTCGACCCCGGCGACCCGGAAAGCGCACGAAAGTGGAACCCAAAGCGAAAGCGGAAGGGCAAACGTCGGGAAACATCGAGAGGCGCACGTAACGGTATGGATTAATAGCGCAATGACCCAGAAAAACTCTGGTCTCCTAGGCTGGATACAAAACCTGGATAAAATGGCCCAAAATTGTCTACGTTGATCATAGCGCCCCCTAATGGCCTATCTTTACCAAATTTGGAACTGAGCCTCCGGGCGGCATGCCAAACAATCGCCACAGGTTTGGTGTCGATAGCATTTATTGTGGGAGAGATACTGCAATTGCAAATATCCCATTTAAATGCATTGAGTGTTTTGACGAAACCAATAAATGTTGATTATAGCGCCCCCTAATGGCTCGTCTTTACCAAATTTGGTACAGAGCATCGGAAAGGCATGGTCAATACTGCTCACAAGTGATATGTTGATACCTTTTAATTTGGCCGAGATATGATATGATATGTGTTTGGTAGCTTACTACAGAAACTTTGCTTGGTCGTCAAATGTGCACACAATTACGTAGCAAAATTCATTATGCAACTTTTTGTCAGGGCCATCTGCAGATGCTATACACCAGGGTTCGTGCAGATCTGTCGCACGGCCTAGGACGAGTTCGAAAAAGTTGGCTTCGCACTTGTCGCAATATTGCGAAAATAATTTTAAACGGAAATGGGCGTGGCCTATATCGTGTGACTCAGCTTGATGTAGTGAACACGTGGACATCAAGAGTTTTAATGTGTGATGTATAATGTAGGAGTTATAGGCAAAAACACGTTTGACGTCATTTTACCGCCACCTAGTGTTCCACATGTGTAATATTCGGTAAGTCAGGTCAGCTACCCATTGTACATCTACCCTGTTAATTTCAAACTTCGGGAAACATTGAGAGGCGCACGTAACGGTACGGATTAATAGCGCAATGACCCAGAAAAACTCTGGTCTCCTAGGCTGGATGTAAAACCTGGATAAAATGGCCCAAAATTGTCTATGGTGATTATAGCGCCCCCCAATGGCCTATCTTTACCAAATGTGGTACAGAGCTTCGGAGCGGCATGCCAAACAATCCTCACAAGTTTGGTGTTGATAGCATTTATTATGGCAGAGATATTGCAATTGCAAATTTACCATTTAAATGCATTGAGTGTTTTGAAAACCAATAAACATTGATTATAGCGCTTCCTAATGTCCAATCTTTACCATATTTAGGTCAGAGCACCAAGAGTGGGCCTAGATGGCACCCATCAAAGTTTGTAAAATTTGGAAAAGCGGTTCATGAGATATAAAGTTATTGTATTTGTAGCGCCCCCTAGTGGCCAATGTTCGTCAAATTTGGTTTACAGCCTCAGAGGCTCATACCAAAGGATATGCCAAAGTTTGGCTTTGATAGCATTTATTTTGGCCGAGATATGGCAAAGACGGTGTTTTCATAGTTAGCAACACAAATTTGTTTGCGCGTAATACGCGCAGTTTTTATGCTATATAAAATCTGTATGTAACTTTTTGTCAGGTCGGTCGGGAGATGCTATGTGCCAAGTTTCGTGCCGATCCATTGCACGGTCTAGGAGGAGTTCGAAAAAGTTGGTTTTCGATAAATCGCGATTTTTTACGCATAAAAGTCTAGGCGGAAATGGGCGTGGCCTACCTCAGGAGATTCAGTAGGATCCAGGGAACGCGTGGATATATGGTTTTTAAATATCGGATGTACGGTTTGGGAGTTATAGGGCCAAATGCGTTTTTTCTGGTATAGCGCCACCTAGTGGTGGACGTGGGTAAAAAAACATTTGTGAGGTCTTTGCGGAGTTTGGGACCAGTCCTGAAAATTGCGCGTTGCCACCATGTGCGGTTTAGGCTGCAGTATGGGTTTTATGCGGGGAAGAATAATGAAGAAGAAGAAGAATAATCTCTAGGAAAACAATAGGGTTCCACAGCCCTGCTGTGTGAACCGCGTTACACGCGGTACACGCAGCCTCGGGCTTGGACCCCTAACTAGAACTGCACGCAGTTACAACGGGGTCCAAGCCTCCCCGCGCCAGTCGACCCCGGCGACCCGGAAAGCGCACGAAAGCGGAACCTAAAGCGAAAGCGGAAGGGCAAACGTTGGGAAACATCGAGAGGCGCACGTAACGGTACGGATTAATAGCGCAATGACCCAGACAAAATCTGGTCTCCTAGTCTGGATGCAAAACCTGGATAAAATGGCCCTTAATTGTCTACGTTGATTATAGCGCCCCCCAATGGCCAATCTTTACCAAATTTGGTACAGAGCTTCTGGGCGGCATGCCAAACAATCCTTACAAGTTTAGTGTTGATAGCATTTATTGTGGCAGAGGTATTGCAATTGCAAATTTCCCATTTAAATGCATTGAGTGTTTTGACGAAACAAATAAATGTTGATTATAGCGCCCCCTAATGGCTCATCTTTACCAAATTTGGATCAGAGTACCAAGAGTGGGCCTAGATGGCACCCATCAAATTTTGTAAAATTCGGAAAAGCGGTTGATGAAATATAAACATTTTGTATTTGTAGCGCCCCCTAGTGGCCAATGTTCGTCAAATTTGGTTGAGAGCCTCAGAGTGTCATACCAAGGGACATTCTAAAGTTTGGCTTTGACTGCATTTATTTTGGCTGAGATATGGCAAAGTCCGTTCATGAGAAATACACTTTTTTGTATTTGTACCGCCCCCTAGTGGCCAATGTTCGTGGAATTTGTTTTAGAGCCTCAGAGTGTCATAACAAGGAATAATCTAAAGTTTGGCTTTGACTGCATTTATTTTGGCCGAGATATGGCAAAGTACGTTCATGAGAAATACACTTTTTTATAATTGTAGCGCCCCCTAGAGGCCAATGTTTGTGGAATTTGTTTTAGAGCCTCAGAGTGTCATAAAAAGGAATAATCTAAAGTTAGGCTTTGACTGTATTTATTTTGGCCGAGATATGGCAAAGTACGTTAATGAGAAATACACTTTTTGTTATTTGTAGCGCCCCCTAGTGGCCAATGTTCGTGAAATTTGTTTTAGAGCCTTAAAACTTCATCCCAAGGAATGATCTAAAGTTTGGTTTTGATAGCATTTATTTTGGCAGAGATATGGCAAACTTGGTGTTTTCGTAGTTAGCTACACAAATTCTTTTGTGCGTAATGTGCGCATTTTTTATTCTATAAAAAATCTTTATGTAACTTTTTGTCAGGTCGGTCTGGAGATGCTATGTGCCAAGTTTCGTGCCGATCCATTGCATGGTCTAGGAGGAGTTCGAAAAAGTTTGTTTTCAATAAATCGCGATTTTTCACGTATAAAAGTCTAGGCGGAAATGGGCGTGGCCTATGTCGCGAGATTCAGTAGGATCCAGGGAACGCGTGGATATAAGGTTTTTTAATATTCGATGTACGGTTTGGGAGTTATAGGGCTAAATGCAATTTTTTTCTATTATAGCGCCACCTAGTGGTGGACGTGGGTAAAAAAAAATTTGTGAGGTCTTTGCGGAGTTTGGGACCAGTCCTGAAAATTGCGCGTCGCCACCATGTGCGGTTTAGGCTGCAGTATGGGTTTTATGCGGAGAAGAATAATGAAGAAGAAGAATAATCTCTAGGAAAACAATAGGGTTCCACAGCCCTGCTGTGTGAACCGCGTTACACGCGGTACACGCAACTTCGGGCTTGGACCCCTAATAATAATAACTAGAACTGCACGCAGTTACAACGGGGTCCAAGCCTCCCCGCGCCAGTCGACCCCGGCGACCCGGAAAGCGCACGAAAGCGGAACCCAAAGCGAAAGCGGAAGGGCAAACGTTGGGAAACATCGAGAGGCGCACGTAACGGTATGGATTAATAGCGCAATGACCCAGAAAAACTCTGGTCTCCTAGGCTGGATACAAAACCTTGATAAAATGGCCCAAAACTGTCTACGTTGATCACAGCGCACCCTAATGGCCTATATTTACCAAATTTGGTACAGAGCCTCCGGACGGCATGCCAAACAATCGTCACAGGTTTGGTGTTGATAGCATTTATTGTGGCAGAGATATTGCAATTGCAAATATCCCATTTAAATGCATTGAGTGTTTTGATGAAACCAATACATGTTGATTATAGCGGCCCCTAATGGCTGATCTTTACCAAATTTGGTACAGAGCTTCTGGGCGGCATGCCAAACAATCCTTACAAGTTTGGTGTCGATAGCATTTATTGTGGCAGAGATATTGCAATTGCAAATTTCCCATTTAAATGCATTGAGTGATTTGACAAAACCAATAAATGTTGATTATAGCGCCCCCTAATGGCTGATCTTTACCAAATTTGGTACAGAGCATCGGAAAGGCATGGTCAACACGACTCACAAGTGATATGTTGATACCTTTTAATTTGGTCGAGATATGATATGATATGTGTTTGGTAGCTTACTACAGAAACTTTGCTTGGTCGTCAAATGCGCACACAATTACGTAGCAAAATTCTTTATGCAACTTTTTGTCAGGGCCATCTGCAGATGCTATACACCAAGTTTCGTGCAGATCTGTCGCACGGCCTAGGACGAGTTCAAAAAGGTTGGCTTCGCACTTGTCGCAATATTGCGAAAATAATTTTAAACGGAAATGGGCGTGGCCTATATCGTGTGACTCAGCTTGATGTAGTGAACACGTGGACATCAAGATTTTTAATGTGTGATGTATAATGTAGGAGTTATAGGCAAAAACACGTTTGACGTCATTGTAGCGCCACCTAGTGTTCCACATGTGTAATATTTGGTACGTCAGGTCAGCTACCCACTGTACATCTACCCTGTTAATTTCAAGTAATTCACTTTAGTGGAAGTGGTTAATCCAGACATTGGCCCATAGGCCACGCCCACTTGAATTAATCAGTACCCCACTGTACGGATCACCTCAGGAGTGGGCCTAGATGGTATCCATCAAATTTTGTAAAATTCGGATGAGCGGTTCATGAGATATAAACTTGTTGTATCTGTAGCGCCCCCTAGTGGCCAATCTTTGTGAAATTCGTTTCAGAGCGTCAGAGGGTCATACCAAGTAATATTCTAAAGTTTGGCTTTGATAGCATAAATTTTGGCCGAGATATGCCAACGTCGGTGTTTTCGTAGTTAGCTACACAAATTTGTTTGCGCGTAATGGGCGCATTTTTTATGCTATAAAAAATCTTTATGCAATTTTGTGTCAGGTTGGTCTGGAGATGCTATGTGCCAAGTGTCGTGCCGATCCATTGCATGGTCTAGGAGGAGTTCGAAAAAGTTGGTTTTCGATAAATCGCGATTTTTCACGCATAAAAGTATAGGCGGAAATGGGCATGGCCTATATCACGAGATTCAGTAGGATCCAGGGAACGCGTGGATATATGGTTTTTTAATATCGGATGTACGGTTTGGGAGTTATAGGGCCAAATGCGTTTTTTCTGGTATAGCGCCACCTAGTGGTGGACGTGGGTCAATTTTTTTGTGTGAGGTCTTTGCGGAGTTTGGGACCAGTTCTGAAAATGGCGCGTCGCCACCATGTACGGTTTAGGCTGCAGTATGGGTTTTATGCGGAGAAGAATAATGAAGAAGAAGAATAATCTCTAGGACTAGGAAAACAATAGGGTTCCACAGCCCTGCTGTGTGAACCGCGTTACACGCGGTACACGCAGCCTCGGGCTTGGACCCCTAACTAGAACTGCACGCAGTTACAACGGGGTCCAAGCCTCCCCGCGCCAGTCGACCCCGGCGACCCGGAAAGCGCACGAAAGTGGAACCCAAAGCGAAAGCGGAAGGGCAAACGTCGGGAAACATCGAGAGGCGCACGCAACGGTACGGATTAATAGCGCAATGACCCAGAAAAACTCTGGTCTCCTAGGCTGGATGTAAAACCTGGATAAAATGGCTCAAAATTGTCTACGTTGATTATAGCGCCCCCCAATGGCCTATCTTTACCAAATTTGGTACAGAGCTTCGGGGCGGCATGCCAAACAATCCTTACAAGTTTGGTGTTGATAGCATTTATTGTGGCAGAGATATTGCAATTGCAAATTTCCCATTTAAATGCATAGAGTGTTTTGACGAAACCAATAAATGTTGATTATATGGCCCCCTAATGGCTCATCTTTACCAAATTTGGTACAGAGCATCGGAAAAGCATTGTCAACACTGCTCACAAGTGATATGTTGATACCTTTTAATTTGGCCGAGATATGATATGATATGTGTTTGGTAGCTTACTACAGAAAATGTGTTTGGTCGTCAAATGCGCACAAAAAAACGTAGCAAAATTCTTTATACAACTTTTTGTCAGGGCCATCTGGAGATGCTATACACCAAGTTTCGTGCAGATCTGTCGCACGGCCTAGGACGAGTTCGTAAAAGTTGGTGTTGCACTTGTCGCAATATTGCGAAAATAATTTTAAACGGAAGTGGGCGTGGCCTATATCATGTGACTCTGCTTGATGTAGTGAACACGTAGACATGAAGATTTTTAATGTGAGAAGAATAATGTAGGAGTTATAGGCAAAAACACGTTTGACGTCATTGTAGCGCCACCTAGTGTTCCACATGTGTAATATTCGGTAAGTCAGGTCAGTTACCCACTGTACATCTACCCTGTTAATTTCAAGTAATTCACTTTAGTGGAAGTGGTTAATCCAGACATTGGCCCATAGGCCACGCCCACTTGAATTAATCAGTACCCCACTGTGAGGACCACCTCAGGAGTGGGCTTAGATGGTATGCATCAAATTTTGTAAAATTCGGATGAGCGGTTCATGAGATATAAACATTTTGTATCTGTAGCGCCCCCTAGTGTCCAATCTTTGTGAAATTTGTTTCAGAGCCTCAGAGGGTTATACCAAGTAATATTCTAAAGTTTGGCTTTGATAGCATTTATCTTGGCCGAGATATGGCAAAGACGGTTTTTTCGTAGTTAGCAACACAAATTTGTTCGCGCGTAATATGCGCAATTTTTATTCTTTTAAAAATCTTTATACAACTTTTTGTCAGGTCGGTCTGGAGATGCTACGTGCCAAGTTTGGTGCCGATCCATTGTACGGTCTAGGAGGAGTTCGAAAAAGTTGTTTTTTGATAAATCGCGATTTTTCAGGCATAAAAGTATAGGCGGAAATGGGCGTGGCCTATATCACGAGATTCAGTAGGATCCAGGGAACGCGTGGATATATGGTTTTTTAATATCGGAAGTACGGTTTGGGAGTTATAGGGCGAAACACGTTTTTTCTGGTATAGCGCCACCTAGTGGTGGACGTGGATCAATTTTTTTGTCTGAGGTCTTTGCGGAGTTTTGGACCAGTCCTGAAAATTGCGCGTCGCCACCATGTACGGTTTAGGCTGCAGTATGGGTTTTATGCGGAGAAGAATAATGGAAAAGGAAGAAGAAAAACCTAGCGATTACAATAGGGTTCCACAGCCCTGCTGTGTGAACCGCGTACGCGTTGCGTTACAGCGGTCCACGCATCCTTCGGGCTTGGACCCCTAACTAGAACTGCATGCAGTTACAACGGGGTCCAAGCCTCCCCGCGCCAGTCGACCCCGGCGACCCGGGGAGCGCACGAAAGTGGAACCCAAAGCGAAAGCGGAAGGGCAAACGTCGGGAAACATCGAGAGGCGCACGCAACGGTACGGAATAATAGCGCAATGACCCAGAAAAACTCTGGTCTCCTAGGCTGGATGTAAAACCTGGATAAAGTGGCTCAAAATTGTCTAGTTTGATTATAGCGCCCCCCAATGGCCTATCTTTACCAAATTTGGTACAGAGCTTCCGGGCGGCATGTCAAACAATCCTTACAAGATTGGTGTCGATAGCATTTATTGTGGCAGAGATACTGCAATTGCAAATTTCCCATTTAAATGCATTGAGTGATTTGACGAAACCAATAAATGTTGATTATATCGCCCCCTAATGGCTCATCTTTACCAAATTTGGTACAGAGCATCGGAAAAGCATTGTCAACACTGCTCACAAGTGATATGTTGATAACTTTTAATTTGGCCGAGATATGATATGATATGTGTTTGGTAGCTTACTACAGAAAATGTGTTTGGTCGTCAAATGCGCACAAAAAAACGTAGCAAAATTCTTTATACAACTTTTTGTCAGGGCCATCTGGAGATGCTATACACCAAGTTTCGTGCAGATCTGTCGCACGGCCTTGGACGAGTTCGTAAAAGTTGGTGTTGCACTTGTCGCAATATTGCGAAAATAATTTTAAACGGAAGTGGGCGTGGCCTATATCATGTGACTCTGCTTGATGTAGTGAACACGTAGACATGAAGATTTTTATTGTGAGAAGTATAATGTAGGAGTTATAGGCAAAAACACGTTTGACGTCATTGTAGCGCCACCTAGTGGTCCACATGTGTAATATTCGGTAAGTCAGGTCAGCTACCCACTGTACATCTACCCTGTTAATTTCAAGTAATTCACTTTAGTGGAAGTGGTTAATCCAGACATTGGCCCATAGGCCACGCCCACTTGAATTAATCAGTACCCCACTGTAAGGACCACCTCAGGAGTGGGCCTAGATGGTATGCATCAAATTTTGTAAAATTCGGATGAGCGGTTCATGAGATATAAACTTGTTGTATCTGTAGCGCCCCCTAGTGGCCAATGTCCGTCAAATTTGGTTTACAGCCTCAGAGGCTCATACCAAGGGATATTCTAAAGTTTGGCTTTGATAGCATTTATCTTGGCCGAGATATGTCAAAGACGGTTTTTTCGTAGTTAGCAACACAAATTTGTTCGCGCGTAATATGCGCAATTTTTATTCTTTTAAAAATCTTTATACAACTTTTTGTCAAGTTGGTCTGGAGATGCTACGTGCCAAGTTTCGTGCCGATCCATTGTACGGTCTAGGAGGAGTTCGAAAAAGTTGGTTTTCGATAAATCGCGATTTTTCAGGCATAAAAGTATAGGCGGAAATGGGCGTGGCCTATATCACGAGATTCAGTAGGATCCAGGGAACGCGTGGATATACATTTTTTTAATTTACGATGTACGGTTTGGGAGTTATAGGGCCAAATGCTCAATTTTTCTGTAATAGCGCCACCTAGTGGTGAAAATGCTGGTGGACGTGGATCAATTTTTGCGTCTGAGGTCTTTGCGGAGTTTTGGACCAGCCCTGAAAATGGCGCGTCGCCACCATGTACGGTTTGGGCTGCAGCGGCAGTTTTATGCGGTGAAGAAAAATAATAATCTCTAGGAAAACAATAGGGTTCCACAGCCCTGCTGTGTGAACCGCGTTACACGCGGTACACGCAGCTTCGGGCTTGGACCCCTAACTAGAACTGCACGCAGTTACAACGGGGTCCAAGCCTCCCCGCGCCAGTCGACCCCGGCGACCCGGAAAGCGCTCGAAAGTGGAACCCAAAGCTGGAGGGAAAACGTCGGGAAACATCGAGAGGCGATGTAACGGTATGGATTAATAGCGCAATGACCCAGAAAAACTCTGGTCTCCTAGGCTGGATACAAAACCTTGATAAAATGGCCCAAAATTGTCTACGTTGATCATAGCGCCCCCTAATGGCCTATCTTTACCAAATTTGGTACAGAGCCTCCGGGCAGCATGCCAAACAATCATCACAGGTTTGGTGTCAATAGCATTTATTGTGGCAGAGATATTGCAATTGCAAATATCCCATTTAAATGCATTGAGTATTTTGACGAAACCAATAAATGTTGATTATAGCGCCCCCTAATGGCTCATCTTTACCAAATTTGGTACAGAGCATCGTAAAGGCATGGTCAACACTGTTCACAAGTGATATGTTGATACCTTTTAATTTGGCTGAGATATGATATGATATGTGTTTGGTAGCTTACTACAGAAAATTTGCTTGGTCGTCAAATGCGCACACAATAACGTAGTAAAATTCTTTATGCAACTTTTTGTCAAGGCCATCTGCAGATGCTATACACCAGGTTTCGTGCAGATCTGTCGCACGGCCTAGGACGAGTTCGAAAAGGTTGGCTTCGCTTTTGTCGCAATATTGCGAAAATAATTTTAAACGGAAATGGGCGTGGCCTATATCGTGTGACTCAGCTTGATGTAGTGAACACGTGGACATCAAGATTTTTAATGTGTGATGTATAATGTAGGAGTTATAGGCAAAAACACGTTTGACGTCATTGTAGCGCCACCTAGTGTTCCACATGTGTAATATTTGGTAGGTCAGGTCAGCTACCCACTGTACATCTACCCTGTTAATTTCAAGTAATTCACTTTAGTGGAAGTGGTTAATCCAGACATTGGCCCATAGGCCACGCCCACTTGAATTATTCAGTACCCCACTGTACGGATCACCTCAGGAGTGGGCCTAGATGGTATCCATCAAATTTTGTAAAATTCGGATGAGCGGTTCATGAGATATAAACTTGTTGTATCTGTAGCGCCCCCTAGTGGCCAATCTTTGTGAAATTCGTTTCAGAGCGTCAGAGGGTCATACCAAGTAATATTCTAAAGTTTGGCTTTGATAGCATAAATTTTGGCCGAGATATGCCAACGTCGGTGTTTTCGTAGTTAGCTACACAAATTTGTTTGCGCGTAATGCGCACATTTTTTATGCTATAAAAAATCTTTATGCAACTTTGTGTCAGGTTGGTCTGGAGATGCTATTTGCCAAGTTTCGTGCCAATCCATTGCACGGTCTAGGAGGAGTTCGAAAAAGTTGGTTTTCGATAAATCGCGATTTTTCAGGCATAAAAGTATAGGCGGAAATGGGCGTGGCCTATATCACGAGATTCAGTAGGATCCAGGGAACGCGTGGATATATGCTTTTTAAATATCCGATGTACGGTTTGGGAGTTAAAGGGCCAAACGCGTTTTTTCTGCTATAGCGCCACCTAGTGGTGGATGTGGGTCAATGTTTTTGTCAGAGGTCTTTGCGGAGTTTTGGACCAGTCCTGAAAATGGCGCGTCGCCACCATGTACGGTTTAGGCTGCAGTATGGGTTTTATGCGGAGAAGAATAATGGAAAAGAAGGAGGGAAAAACCCTAGGAAAACAATAGGGTTCCACAGCCCTGCTGTGTGAACCGCGTTTCACGCGGTACACGCAGCCTCGGGCTTGGACCCCTAACTAGAACTGCACGCAGTTACAACGGGGTCCAAGCCTCCCCGCGCCAGTCGACCCCGGCGACCCGGAAAGCGCACGAAAGTGGAACCCAAAGCGAAAGCGGGAAGGCAAACGTCGGGAAACATCGAGAGGCGCACGTAACGGTACGGATTAATAGCGCAATGACCCAGAAAAACTCTGGTCTCCTAGGCTGGATACAAAACGTTGATCAAATGCCCCAAAATTGTCTACGTTGATCATAGCGCCCCCTAATGGCCTATCTTTACCAAATTTGGTACAGAGCCTCCGGGCGGCATGCCAAACAATCCTCACAGGTTTGGTGTCGATAGCATTTATTGTGGTAGAGATATTGCAATTGCAAATTTCCCATTTAAATGCATTGAGTGTTTTGAAAACCAATAAACATTGATTATAGCGCTTCCTAATGTCCAATCTTTACCATATTTGGGTCAGAGCACCAAGAGTGGGCCTAGATGGCACCCATCAAATTTTGTAAACTTCGGAAAAGCGGTTGATGAAATATAAACATTTTGTATTTGTAGCGCCCCCTAGTGGCCAATGTTCGTCAAATTTGGTTGAGAGCCTCAGAGTGTCATACCAAGGGACATTCTAAAGTTTGGCTTTGACTGCATTTATTTTGGCTGAGATATGGCAAAGTCCGTTCATGAGAAATACACTTTTTTGTATTTGTACCGCCCCCTAGTGGCCAATGTTCGTGGAATTTGTTTTAGAGCCTCAGAGTGTCATAACAAGGAATAATCTAAAGTTTGGCTTTGACTGCATTTATTTTGGCGGAGATATGGCAAAGTCCGTTCACGAGAAATACACTTTTTTGTATTTGTAGCACCCCCTAGTGGCCAATATTCGTGAAATTTGTTTTACAGCCTTAGAACTTCATCCCAAGGGATATTCTAAAGTTTGGCTTTGATAGCATTTATTTTGGCCCGAGATATGGCAAAGACGTTTTTTTCGTAGTTAGCTACACAAATTTGTTTGCGCGTAATATGCACAATTTTTATTCTTTTAAAATTCTTTATACAACTTTTTGTCAAGTTGGTCTGGAGATGCTACGTGCCAAGTTTCGTGCCGATCCATTGTACGGTCTAGGAGGAGTTCGAAAAAGTTGGTTTTCGATAAATCGCGATTTTTCAGGCATAAAAGTCTAGGCGGAAATGGGCGTGGCCTATATCACGAGATTCAGTAGGATCCAGGGAACGCGTGGATATATGGTTTTTAAATATCGGATGTACGCTTTGGGAGTTATAGGGCCAAATGCTCAATTTTTATGTAATAGCGCCACCTAGTGGTGAAAATGCTGGTGGACGTGGATCAATTTTTTGCGTCTGAGGTCTTTGCGGAGTTTTGGACCAGCCCTGAAAATGGCGCGTCGCCACCATGTACGGTTTGGGCTGCAGCGGCAGTTTTATGCGGTGAAGAAAAATAATAATCTTAGCGAAAACAATAGGGTTCCACAGCCCTGCTGTGTGAACCGCGTTTCACGCGGTACACGCAGCTTCGGGCTTGGACCCCTAATAATAATAATCACTAGGAAAACAATAGGGTTCCACAGCCCTGCTGTGTGAACCGCGTTACACGCGGTACACGCAGCTTCGGGCTTGGACCCCTAATAATCTCTAGGAAAACAATAGGGTTCCACAGCCCTGCTGTGTGAACCGCGTTACACGCGGTACACGCAGCTTCGGGCTTGGACCCCTAATAATCACTAGGAAAACAATAGGGTTCCACAGCCCTGCTGTGTGAACCGCGTTACACGCGTTACACGCAGCTTCGGGCTTGGACCCCTAATAATAATCTCTAGGAAAACAATAGGGTTCCACAGCCCTGCTGTGTGAACCGCGTTACACGCGGTACACGCAGCTTCGGGCTTGGACCCCTAATAATCTCTAGGAAAACAATAGGGTTCCACAGCCCTGCTGTGTGAACCGCGTTTCACGCGGTACACGCAACTTCGGGCTTGGACCCCTAATAATAATCTCTAGGAAAACAATAGGGTTCCACAGCCCTGCTGTGTGAACCGCGTTTCACGCGGTACACGCAGCTTCGGGCTTGGACCCCTAATAATAATAATAATCTCTAGGAAAACAATAGGGTTCCACAGCCCTGCTGTGTGAACCGCGTTACACGCGGTACACGCAGCTTCGGGCTTGGACCCCTAATTAGAGTCTCAATCAAATAGATATTTTTACCTCCCCCAAAGATGGTGAGTCGGGACCAGTCATATCAAGAATATATAAAGAATGCATGCACATACTCCTCTTTTACACCACACACACACACACACACACACACACACACACACACACACACTCAGTCACACATGCACACAAAAGTCACGCCCGCACACCGTGCGCACACACAGTCTCTCACGCTCTCCCCCTCACACACAAAGCATGCGCGCAGGAGCACGCACACACACACACACACACACACACGCGCACACACACACACACACACACACACACACACACACACGGCAAACGAATTGTTGTGTGTTGGTGACCACAATGGCAATAAGTCCTGGACCTTGTTGTGTTTTTCTCCTCGGTTGTATTGATGTATTTTCTTGTGGAAGGCATTCTTAATTCAATAGCCTAAATTAAAACAAATTGTCCAAAAAACCTTGAAAAACGCCGGTTGTTAGGCCCCCCCCCCCCCCTTAAATGACACCTATGGTGCACCCTAATTTAAACCTGTATCCTGCAAACCACAACAGGTGCTCCCCCCTCCCCCTCCCGCTAGGCTCCACCTGTCTCCCCTCCTCCGCCAGGGTTATTGACCCAGAAGCAGCCGTCATCCAGTAGCCGTGGTATGCCGGCCAGTACTCACCCCCCGGTCACCGGATCGGCGGCAGCTGCTCGGTCCCGGAGTTATTTTCACCCCCAGGACAGAATGATGCAGAGCAGCCCCAGTCAGACCCGCGGAGACCCGCGCAGAGCAGCATGAAGTCCGCAGGACCCGACGGCTTCTTCCCGTCTGACCCGGACGACCTGGACAGCGGCGGCGGCGGCAGCGACAGCTCCTACGGGAAGTCCGCCGGCGACGGCAGCCCTCGCGGAGAAGCAAGCGGCGGCGGCGGTTCCCGCGCCGCAGCGCCCCGCCGGAGGAAACGGCGGAGACGTAGCAGCGACGGACGAAACGGGGACGGAGACCCGGGAACGGCAGGCGTGAGCAAACAGAGGCAGGCGGCGAACGCGCGGGAGCGGGACAGGACGCACAGCGTGAACACGGCGTTTACGGCGCTGCGCACGCTCATCCCCACCGAGCCCGCGGATCGGAAGCTCTCCAAGATAGAGACGCTGCGCCTGGCCTCCAGCTACATCTCGCACCTGGCCAACGTGCTGCTGCTCGGGGAGGCGGCAGACGGACAGCCCTGCCTCGGGTACCAGAGCGAGCGGCGCGGCGGCGCGGCGCCCGCGCTGCGGCCCATCTGCACCTTCTGCCTCAGCAACCAGAGGAGACTGGTAACGTGCACGCCACTCAGCCTCAACACGCCTAGGGGGGGTTAACCCTGGTGTTGTCCTCCCGGGTCAAGATGGGGCCCTTTTTCACACTTTTTTATTTAGGTTCCTCTACCACCACCTTACTAGCTTTATACCTTTTGGAATTCATGGCCAATAACCCTCATTTAAATAAAATTATACCTAATATTTAAATTAAAAAAGGAGAAATTATTTTGACTAATAGTTAAGATCAGAGGAATGAAAGGGATCAGTTGTTTTTACAAAGAGCGTTGGAAGGAATCCAATCCATTTTTTGTGGTAATTTGCTTAAAAAGAAACTCATATATCAGATATAGACATTTATTAAAGGGGTCAGATTTGACCCGAGGACAACAGGGGGTTAAACAAGTCATAAATGACACAGTAGAGCCCTCCTAGAACTTACTACCTGTTTTACCAATGTAAAGGAGCAGTGCAACTTTTCCACTTGCCAAGTCTCTTAGTCCCTGAAAAGTTCTTTTTGCCTTAACATGACTTGGCTGTCAGTCTTCCAGCTGACAGATTACAGTCCACCCACAACTACTTTCTTAATGTTGAAATAGCTTTTAAAGGCCCAAAGCAGCCGGTGTGTGATTCAGATATAAACAGCTTCACCGAGCTGGGGTAAAGAGGGTTCGGGTCGGCCAAAGTGGCACCTGTTCCTCTAGTGATTGACAAGACTAAATGAAAACAGGCTGTGGAAGCTTCTAAAGGTTTAAAATAAGTGCTTGACTCAGTTACTGTTACACTGACTGCTCTCTAATCTCAGGGTTGTTTCAAACTGTTCCCAAAAAGAAAACTACCAAAAGTTAATCTCTTTAGTTTATTCAGATAGAAAGAAAATTATTACAAAAGTATTGGTAGGGCACCAGGGTTGATGCTCCCCCAGGGCTGCGTCTCAACCCGCCTACTGGCACACTTCCAACACTTAGTTTTAAGGGTAGTCACGCAAAAAGCCTCCCCCCCCCACCATCTTGACCATAAAGCTAACCCTAACCCTTGACCGGTAGCTGATTGGACAACCGCGTCACATGAAATGTAACAAACAACAACAAAGATGTCATAGTCTGGAAACAAGTTCTCTGATTTCATCATTTACATTATAGGACTGCGTTTGATAAAGAACTTCAAAATAAAGTGAAAACAAAGCGCTGCAGAAACATTTAAAGGAGCCCTGCCTCACAAAACCTTCTACTTGCATGTGTTGAAATCTGTGTGTGTGTGTGTGAAAATGAACTGCTCCCTCCTCTTTCAGCTCTAGCCAATGAAAAGAAATAAGAGGAGAAATCAGACCAATCACAACAGCTGGTCAGTCTGGCGTCATGTTGCCTGAGCTCATTAATATTCATGAGCTGGGTGAAGGATGCTGATAGCCAGGCTCTCATTGGCTAGCTGTTAGCCAATCAGAGTCCAGCAGCTTAGCTGGTTGAATATTAATGAGAACTGGCCCAAATGGTGCCATCTTCCAGCGGACTTTCTATAGCACGCTAGAATAGCTGGAAACAAGATCACCATGGTAACCAAGTTACAGAGTCCATGGTAGGACTTCAGACATTACCACAGAGTCATGTGATATGGGGGGGGGCTCCTTTAAAGTCAAGGTAGTGTTTAAGACCTATAACACAATACTTTTTTAGACTTAAACCCAGTGTGTGTGTGTGTGTGCGCGCGTGTGTTTGCCTCTGCAGCTCCGAGACGGGGGGAAACACTCGGCCGCTGTGTGAAGCAGAACAGCTCCGGACAGACAGGAAGTCCACCTTCGCCTTGTTTACATGTACACCTGTAGGACTTTGTACATATATAAATATTTATTTATTTTTGGATTAGAACAAGTAATTAACACTGAAAAGCACTTTGTGTCCACGCCGCTGTGCTTCTGTACCCTGTGTTTTGGTTGAGCTGTAACCGGAGCCCATGTGTAAAGTTGCACCTGACGGGGGCTATTTCAGTCCCCCCCCTCCATGCTCAACGCCAAAAAAAATAAAAGCCTCGTCACCATCACATGCTGTCAGTGGAGATTAAGGTTAACTGCCGGTTGATTTGAAGATGAAAAGGTTGAAATATTTGCAGTGCATCGTTGCAATCTATCATTTAAAAAACAAATTCTAATTTGGAGTTTTTGTGTGCACACGGCATGCACAGAGCATTATGTTCTGGAGAATATAGAAATGTATCCTTTTGTGATTGATGGCCAGCCCTCTACTGGATCCCTTGGACGTTGTACAGCACATTGGATGAAAGGGTGCTCACTACCTCAGACGAAGGCCTACCTCGGAATCTAATGGGGAACGGGACTGAATGCAAACGTACTTGAATACCTGACAATGGTGTCCTTTTGCACAAAATGGCAAATTCTGAGAAGCTGCTTGAAGATAAATGTATTTTTGTAACAAAACAAATAAAAATGAGAATCAAACAATCTTTTTGGTCTGCAAATGCTCGAGATGTATTTTATATTTCTGAGCTTCCCTCACAAATACAACAGGTTCTACTTGATGCCGAGTAACCACTGCATACACACAGAAAACCTGCAACGTGTAACCAAAAAGACACCCTCGAGGCGAGCGTGGCCGGTTGCCTTAGAGACGCCGCAGTGACCTAACGTGACTCTCACACAGAACATGCAAGGTTTGGCTTCTATTTAATGTTTGAATGCATTTCATCCAGACATAAGGTCGGTGTTAATTACAGCGTAAGAAAAGAGACGTGTAAAGTTTGGTGTCCCAGTCAGAGGAATCCCTCCCAAACACTAACACGTTAGAGAAAAAGCCAAAGAACACAGATCAACCATTTCAATAATCTTTTATTTTCATAAAAAAGTCAATCGGTTTATATCAGATTAAAGAAAGTAGAAACCAATAATAATCAGGCATCTGACAGGGGGAGGGGGGGCGCGTCTCCTGACAGACTCTTCTAGAAACGGGGTTACAGCTTTACCCAAAAGTCAAGAAAAAGGAGGCGGAGTTTAGGACCGGAAAGGAAGCCAAAAACATGAGCTGGGAGGGGGGGGGTGTGTGTGTGTGAAATAAAGAAGATTAAAGGGGGGGGGGGGGGAACATTGGCAACAACTGCATTACCGTTGGCTTCACGAATATCAAATCCTGTCCGATTGGTACGAGCAGCGGCATCACTGGAATGTTTTGTATCCAAATTACAGAAACATAAGAATACTACCCCCCCAACAACAAAAAGGAGGGGGGAGTATTCATCGTCTTCCACTAGGAGCCGCCACAAACACATTACAGCTTTTCATTTTGTTTAAATGTTTGAGTGCGCGTGCGAGCGTGTCTCTCTGTTGGGGGGGGGGGAGAGAGAATAAAGAAGGGGGAGGAAAAAAAAAATAGAACATTCTACTGCTCCTGTTGCTACTTATAAAAAACAAAAAATAATAGGGCAGAAAAAGAGCTCATCTGGCATTTCGGAGGTCTTAGTCAGTCTCTTCTTCCTCCGACTCCGACTCTGCAGACAAAAACATGGGATCAATCCTTCTTCATCATCATCATCATCAGCCTCTTACAGGCCGGATACACTGCCCGCTAACGGATGCAGAGCGGACATTCTTACTACTTCCTCTAATCAGGGACACTGGCGACAGCGGACAGAGATCTGATCTACCGTCTTCTATTTCTATGCTCTGAATAAAAGGTCGGTCTCTGTAGAGATCCATCCCATAACGTCACACACTTAGAATAATAACACAACGTTTAGCTTGTTTCTAACTGATGAAACCTTAGTTTGGACATTTGACTTTTTAAAAGTCTTAGCAAGAACATAATGTGGTCGATGAATTGATCAGGCTCATTATTACCCTGGGGGGTAAATATTGTGCGTTTCATTGATTTTTGTTGGTTTACCTTCCTCGGCATTCTTCAGCCACTCCACGAATTTTTTCATCTGCTCGAGGAACACGCTCTTCCCCTTGGCAACGTGGGCATCGGTGTACCACTTCAGTATGGCCTCTTCACTCAGAACATCCGCTGTTACGAGAGGACGGACAGGGTCAAAGCTCACGCACGTTCACACTCAAAATGCACCGAGAAATTTGTAAAGAAGGACCACTTAAAAGAAAAAGAAAACAGACCGCTTGTGGCTCGGATTACATGCATTACACACAATATTCCAGGTTTTACCCTTATCCCAAAAAAGACGATATTCTGACTAAGCCATTTCCATGGTTCCTCTAATATTCACGTTTACATGCAGCCCTGCAAAATATGTTTTTTTTCAAAGTGGAGGACTTGTCGGAGCATGTGAACACAACGTCCGTTTTTCCTTCCTTCAACGTCGGCTCATTTCCAAAAACCTGTAGAAAGGAGCCACAAAAACGTAGCATGAAGCACCAAAAAAGTAGAAAGAAGCCACCAAATGTCTTCAGGGAGTTCTGGGTAAGAAAAGGGCCTTTGGGAGGACATCAGGGCTGCACGGTATGAGGAAATATATGCCATTATATTGTTGAATATCGAGGTAACTATAACACTCAATAAATAAATGTTCTGCTGCTTTCAGTATTCTGCTAAATTCAACAAACTGAAAATATTTCCAACTTCGGATATGTCGCAGTCTTGAGGGATTTGTTCATTGCGCCAGTTGACATTAAGATGAAGATAAAATGATACATTGTGCAGGCCCAATTCTTTACCTTTTTCATAAATCTAAAACAAAAAACAAGCAACCCGTAAAGTTAGGATTGTTGGGCATGGAACTGTAGCGACACGGACCTTTGTAGAGGAGCACCACGATCTTCTGGAAGGCCTTCATGAAGTGGATGTTGTCGTAGCAGTACTCCTGGATCTTCAGCAGCAGGCTGAGCTCGGACAGACCCTGGGAGGTGAAGGCTTTCAGCAGAAGGCTGTATTGCTGCGGAAACGTGAAGCCATGTCAGAGGACAGAGACGGACATCAGCACTCAGCTAGCTCTCTTACAGGAGTTAGAACAAGTGGAGTAACAGCTTGTTGATGCATTAAAAAGTATAGATAACAACCAGAGTAAGCAGACAAAACAACTGTCTGTTAAAATCTCTTAAAAAAATAAGATCCTTTTCTTAAACATAACATCCGTGAACATCCGATCGCTTAACCCACCATACTCCATGTAAATAATCAATCATTTTAGCATTGTAAAACACACTTCAAAACGGGACAGAAACTATAAAAAGCAGTTTGGTTTGTCTTTCCACTATTTCAATAATCTCCACTCTGATTTTGGTTGAAATAAACACAGTTTACAGATTTACATGTGAAAATAGGTTGGCTCTATACACGTTAAAAGTAGAGTTCTTTAAATGGAGCCTGGTGGGTTAAGTGATTGTGTCTTTAAGAGCCGTTTCTTCTAAAAGGTCCATCTCTGTAGAGAGCCATCCCATACTGTTGTCCTGTAGGGTTACATTACAGATTGTTTCTCCTGATGCTGAACATCTGTCCTGTAGGGTAACATTACAGATTGTTTCTCCTGATGCTGAACATCTGTCCTGTAGGGTTACATTACAGCTTGTTTCTACCTGATGCTGAACATCTGTCCTGTAGGGTTACATTACAGATTGTTTCTCCTGATGCTGAACATCTGTCCTGTAGGGTTACATTACAGCTTGTTTCTACCTGATGCTGAACATCTGTCCTGTAGGGTTACATTACAGCTTGTTTCTCCCTGATGCTGAACATCTGTCCTGTAGGGTTACATTACAGCTTGTTTCTCCCTGATGCTGAACATCTGTCCTGTAGGGTTACATTACAGCTTGTTTCTACCTGATGCTGAACATCTGTCCTGTAGGGTTACATTACAGCTTGTTTCTACCTGATGCTGAACATCTGTCCTGTAGGGTTACATTACAGCTTGTTTCTACCTGATGCTGAACATCTGTCCTGTAGGGTAACATTACAGCTTGTTTCTACCTGATGCTGAACATCTGTCCTGTAGGGTTACATTACAGCTTGTTTCTCCCTGATGCTGAACATCTGTCCTGTAGGGTTACATTACAGCTTGTTTCTACCTGATGCTGAACATCTGTCCTGTAGGGTTACATTACAGCTTGTTTCTACCTGATGCTGAACATCTGTCCTGTAGGGTTACATTACAGATTGTTTCTCCTGATGCTGAACATCTGTCCTGTAGGGTTACATTACAGCTTATTTCTACCTGATGCTGAACATCTGTCCTGTAGGGTTACATTACAGCTTATTTCTAC